>PVLA01003825.1:88615-197544 GCA_004027455.1 Hydrochoerus hydrochaeris | reverse complement strand
CTTCTCCCTTCTCCCTTCTCCCTTCTCCTTTCTCCCTTCTCCCTTCTTCTCTCTTCTCCTTTCTCCCTTCTTCCTTCTCCCTTCTCCTTCTTTCTTTTTTGGTACTGGGGATTGAACTCACAACCTCGTGCTTGCCAGGCAGTTTCTTATATCACTGAGCTAAACTCTTGGTCCATTCATTCTGTTCCCAAAGTCTGACTCATTTCAGCGTCAGTTTTAAAGTCTAAAACCAAAGTTTCCTTTAAATACTATAATCTAAGTTAGATATTGTAATGATTTTTATAGATCAGTTCTTGTATGGTGAATGCATACTCTCGGAATTTCCCTGTCATCAAGTATTCTTTCATAGTATAGTCCATAGAGTAGGTGTTGAGTAAATGTCTTCTGAGTTAATAATTATTTTTAAAAAAAAAAAAAAATATAGAAGTTTTTGAGACAGGGTCTTGCTAAGTTGCCCGTGTAGGGCTTGAATTTGTGATCCTCTTGCCTCAGTCACTCAGTATGCTGAGATTGGAGGAGTGCCCCATCATACCTGGTTTAAATGGTTTCTAATGGATGTGTAATGTTCTATCATGTAGAAAGAAATACTATAATTGGATTTGTTAGTTTCCTCTCATTCATTTTAAAATAAGAATGTCATGGGGGTAAATGAGACGTTAATTGTGCAATTATGGCCACACTCAGGGAAGAAGAGGAATGAAGGGGGTAGGAAGCTGTGTGGAACTCAGTGGGGAAGTCCAGAGGACAGACATGTGGGATTCTGAGTAATGAACATGAGCTTTACACTTGGCTCTAGTTTAGACTACTCAGAGATTTATCCATTACATTTTCAGTAATGTGAAGAGAGTCTTAAAAGTGAGTTCAATAATGGTCAGATGGTTTGACTCAGCCAGTGAGAATGCTTTAGGTTGCAAGAAAGGTCAATTCAAACTGGATTTAATAGTACAGATATGTATTGAATCATACATATAAAAATCCAGAGCTTGGTCAGTCAGGCATGGTTTGATCAAGGCTTCTGCATTATTTTCCTGTGATTGTTACGCTCTGCACTCCTCTATGGACTGATTTTGTCCCTAGTCTACTTTCTATGGAGGTTTTTGGGTAGTTGTTATTGGTAATTAGGCTACATGCTTCCTTGTTCACACAAAAATAAAAAAGAGGACAGGAGAGAACTTGGCATGTCTTACAAAAAATAATAATATCACCTGAAGACTATGACCAATATCTATTATATCATGTTGTCCTCAGTGTGACTAAATATCTCCATTCCCCAACCAGTTACTGACCAAGTGAATGGGAATGGAATCATCAGGATTAACTCACACTACACAGGTAGGATGAAGTAATTATTGGTATATGTAATGCATTTCTATGTAACAAAGAACCACACAATCCCAATCATAAGTTTGTTTTCAGCTCACATGTTTGTCTTGTTTGATGTAGGGCCTGTGATACTTCTGCTCTGTGTACCTTTCCTTCTTTGCTCTACACAGCTTATCTTCCTGAGACCACAGGCTAATTCTTAGTGATGGAGTCTGGGGCAAGGTATCTTCAGGCTCAGACTTGGAAGTGGCACACCATCCCTTCCTCTGTCTCACTTAAAGGGTCCAAGGAAGTCATGAGGTCAACTCTAAAGTCAAGAGGAAGTGAAATATATTATTTAGAGATGGAACTTCAAATTCATATGGCAAAGGGGTGGACAAGATGAGGGGAAGGTGAGGGGACACTTGTCTTCAGTGCAAAATTTAGGAAAGTGCCAAGACATTTAATCAAGATAAATAATATTTTAATGAAAAATTAAAATATTAAAATTTGATATTTTTGAAAAATCAAAGGTAACACCAAAATGTTTATGAGGAGTAAAGTAAAATATTTTAAATCAAGACAGAATTAGTACAAGTAAGGATAAAATTCAGTGCAAAATTTAGGGGCATGCCAAGACATTTAATCGAGATAAATATTATTTTAATGAAATATTTTTTAAAAAATCAAAAGTAATGTCAATATGTTTATGAGGAGCAAAATAAAAAAAATAAATCAAGACAGAATTAATACAAGGAGGGGTAAAAAATTAGGGTCAATAACTCAGTCTACTGTAGACCACTGGCTCTACTGTCCCCTTTACAGGACTCTGATGCTCAGCCTAAGGCAACATGCAAAGAACTCTGCTTTCTGGAGTTCTGCAATTTGTTCTCTCCTACACCATAATTTGAGTGTCTGGTTTTCCTGGAATTCTCTAGAAATTTAATAAAAGCACTCTCAACAAAACACCCTAAGAATAAAATTTTCTTTGAGACATTTGTTTTAAAAAGGAGACAAAGAACAACAACAACAAAAATAAAGCAACAAAAGAAATTTGTGTTGCATTCAGTGGTTTTTATATATTAATTTTTTTTCTTGCTCATTAGTTTAAGAATTGGCACAATTTCCACAAATAAAATAAGTAAGACAGTACAGTGATTCTTACAATACTCAGAGACTGAGATTCACAATACTTTTAGATTTTTAAATACAGCACTTGTTTTGACAAAATGCAGTTAAAGTCCTTTTGGATCCATTGCAAGTTGTGTCATGGGTGCTTAACTTTTTATAAATGAGACTGGTTTAGAAATTCAAGAGCATATGTTCGTGTGGGGAGACTGTTCTTCTGTCTTGTTTGGTGAGTGATGCTAATCCCAACTCTGAGGATGTTGGCAGAAAGCAAGACTTCAAAGTTCTCAGGCCTCCTTTGTGTGGATCAGAATTACGCAGAAAATAATTTTCAGGGAAACAAAGAGGAAAATGTTTGATTCAAAAATCTTATCATTGTTTTGTTTAAAGAGCAATCTCTTCTCCAGCTTGAAATGCTTTAGCTACATCTTATTTCTGCTTAAGTACCTCCTAGTGGGGATCTTACGCAGGATTATGTGGGATGACAACCACATTTTACTTCATCTGACACTCTTCCCCTCAAGCCCCTGCATCCAGAATTATGGTAACATAGGGCTTGATCAAGGCTGAAACAAAACCTGGAAGAACTATGAATCTTGATACATTATAGTGAGAACTGACTAGTTCCCATTAAACTGTTAGTCTTCGAATTGTTCCCATGATGTCCTGATATAGAATCTTGAATGTTCACACTTAAAGTCACTTCAAATTGGTCAAGGTGCACCATCTCTATTAGGCCCCCACCAAAAATCCACTATGCCAACAGAAAGACTTAGCTCAGCCAGTGACTGAATCAAAGTGACTGCAAGCAGTGAGACTTAACATGGAAATGGAGAAAGAGTGAACATAAATCCATGAAAAGCTGCTGAAAGCTGGATTGTCTAAAGAACAGCAGACCATATTTGGAGGTAAGTGTAAGAAAGTGGCAGGTTTAGGAAGAAAACTGATAGGAGACATAGAAACAAAACCAGTGGTTCCAGAGGCCTCTGTGAAGACAGATTAAGTCATTGCCATCACTATCAAATGAATTCTATAATTCAGGGTAGAAAATATAATTTTGTGAGAATAATCAAGTTTTGGAGCAAGTACAGTGAAAAAAGGGATAAACTTAATGAAAACCCAACATATCCATTCAAAAGAGTTAGTGTGATTCTCTATTCCCTCCTATATTTTCTCTTTAAAATTTATTTTATATAGTCTTTGGAGTCATCCCATTTCTAAAACCCAGATACAGTCATGCTTTTTCTTTGGCTTAAGTGAGTGATGAATTCTCACCATCTACAAACTAAAGTTTAGACTTTCCCGCATGACAAAAATGCTCTTTAAATCTGTCTTTATTCTACTTCATTCAACACCCAAATAAATATTTACTGAGACTGCACAGTGTGCTGCTAGTGTATGCTGGCAAACAAAAGCCATTCCCTCCTGCCTCTCACACAGTAGCTCACAGACCCTTAGTAATTCTCATGTCACTCCTTCCCATTGCTCTTCACTATGTGGTCTCCTCTGCCTAGAATGCCTTCCTAGCCTTTGCTGGAGGACTCCTGTTCATCCTCCAAGACCCACCTCATATATTTGCTCTTCCTGGCAGTCTTCCCCCACAAGCTAAACAGAAATAAATGTTCTTTTCTTGTTTCCAAATAGGCCATTGTTTGTATTCCAAGGACAAAACTTAAAATTTTATTATTGTTAATTTATTCATCCCCTGAATTAGTTTATCAGACTAGTGAGGGTGCAAGGGTTTGCAACAGTAGTTACTGACTGTAAATAAATGAGAGAAGGAGACGTCTGCACTGAAAGCATAAAGTTGAAAACAAGAGTACTGGGTAAATGTGGAGACAAGGAGCAAAGGAGAAGTAGGGGAGAAGAAGGAGAAATCATCTTCAGTTGGAGCTGTCCATAAGGCAGGTCCAGATGCAGGGCATGGAGAGCTCTTTTGGAAGGGTCAAAGCTGCGGACAAGCAGTACATGGGGAATAAAGTGAGAGCTGAAGCTGGAACCTCATGAATAGAGTTCTGGCTAGCTGGAGCTACACCCACAGCTTGGGCACTGTGCTGGGCTCTGGGAGATGCCACCTAGAATTGCATCTCAAAGGGTAGGTGTGAGTGTGTGGTGGTAGGAGTGGGGTGGGACAAGGAGCGAAAGGAGACATGACAGCATAGCAAAAGTTGAAACCAGGTAAGTAAAATAGATGTAGGGAAGAATTCTGCAAACTCTGACCTGTCCATTAGGCATTTTTAAGGAGAGAGAGAGAGAGAGAGAGAGAGAGAGAGAGAGAGAGAGAGAGAGAGAGAGAGAGAATTTCTTTTAGTTTAAAGAGGCAAAACTAGGACAAAAGATGAATAGACATGTCTGTGGGGTCATTACTGACCCTGTGAGAGAACAGAGAGGATGACAGTTGTCCCCAGACACATGACAGCACAGGCATAGGGCCAAGGTGTAGCCAGGATAAGGAAGCTGATCAAGCTGAGCTTAACCTGAACACCTCATTCTTTTTACAGCAGACCTCCAGAAAATTCCTGACTTAGCTTGCTGACAATTTCCTTTCCCAGTGGGAACAGAAAGAATGAGGGAAACTGCAACCTTGGATAAATTTTAATGAACAAGGTGGAATTTGTGTGTGCATAGTTCCTTATGGGCACCTTGGGAGAAAATTTGTGATAGCCTGCAAGGGAAATTAGACATGTGCAATTTTTTATGATCTCTAAATTTGTGGAATGACTGTTTCTTAAAATTTGGGGAAAGATAGACTCATTCCATGACCTAGGATTGGGTAAAGAAAATCTCTAGAGGCCCTGGTGCACCCCAACTAGGTTCAGGAATTGAAATTATAACTTATGTGACTAAATTCAAGAGGGAGATGCTTTCTCCTTTCTCTTCAAAGAGCAGCAGCAGCCCCAGCTCTCCAATGAGTTGTAAATCTGAAGGGCAGTTACAAAACTGATAAGAAGAGCATATAAGCAAGTAATTTAAGACTTGTATGAGATCTAATATCCAGAAGACTCATGTCAGAGAGGCCAACACCTGGAATGAGCTGAAAAGTATGAGCAAGGCATCTACAGTCATTAGAAGATCAGGGATGCATGTTAGAGTGATGTGATAGGCTCTTGCCCCTTAGCTCCTTCAACTTTGTTGTTGTTTTGGTTTTTGTTTTTTTGAGACAGGGTCTCACTATGTAGTTCAGGCTGGCCTCAAACTTATGGTCATTCTCCCAAGCGCAGGGATTATGAGCATGAACCATCATGTCTGGTTCAGCTCCCACATATTTAAAAGGGTCATTTTGAGAATTAAATGAAAGAATGTGTGAAACACTTAGAACTGTATCTGAGGAGTCCGTGGTATGCTGGAGGCCACCCAGGTCCTCATATGCTTATGTGACAGACCCTGTTCCAGAACCAAGGGTGTGGCAGTGAATGAAACAATGAAGTTCCCACTTCTGGGAGCTCCCATCTACAAAGGAGAAGGACAGGGCACTATGAGAGCCAGTAACTTGTGTTGGGGTGTAAAGGAAGGGTGGCTTACCAGAGCAAGGTATACTCAAGTGAGACCAGAAGCTCCCATCTACAAAGGAGAAGGACAGGGCACTATGAGAGCCAGTAACTTGTGTTGGGGTGTAAAGGAAGGGTGGCTTACCAGAGCAAGGTATACTCAAGTGAGACCAGAAGGGGGTGGATAGGGTGGGAGGAAGGAGTGGCAGGAAGAGGCTCAAGGAATTGAAAATTGACTGTGACGGCTGGGCCCGGAGAGCTGTGGCATGGAGTGTAGAGAAAGCGTAACTCTCACATTTGCTATTTTGTCTTAGTCTTCTTTGATAATCAGAGTCAATTTAAGACTGAAAATATACAAATATTAGAGGAAGGAAGTTAAAAAAAAATTAAAAGCACCTAACTCTTCTAACTCACAACTGGTATGAGCACCTGAGCCCCTGGCTTCTGCTCATCCCATGTCAACTGTCACCACTTAAGGGCCCAGTCCAAGAGCACCTGCTGCCAATCTGGAATTTTTTTTTTCCTTTGGCTTCTCTACTTTAATTTTAAGATTAAAGCAGAAAACAACAAGAGAGTGTCCAATTTGTGTTTTTAGAAAAAGCCTTTATTTCAGTGGTGCCAATTACGTAGGTTTGGGAAGCCATGCAAAAGACTGGGCTCTCTGTTTGCTGGTAATTGCTTCATGCCACTTGTTAGAAAAAATGTCCTGTAAGAAGCAGACTATGAGACACAATTGAAATTTTAGGCCTGGGCATGTGCTTTTAGGAAGAAATTCCAGGGAACCATTTCCCTCAAACCTAAGAGTGGATCTTTAATAAAAAGTACAGTGAACAGTGTATAATCTCTAAAGCCTAAAGGTCCAGCATAAAAGGATGGAGAGACAGACAGACATATTTGCATTGGAATTGCTTGAAGAGGCATAAAACTAGAAGCTACCAATCTATAGAGGAACAAAAGAACATTGATGATGTAAAATATAGTATGACTATTAAAAGAAGGAGCCACAGAGTTGTCTGGGATGGATTACTAAGTGGGAAAAGTAAGCTGAGGAATAGAGTGTACATTGATTCCATATTGATAAAAGGAAATAACAAAACACCTTACGTTTGCCATATGCATTGATACCTAGGGTCTGTCTGTGATATTACCTTAGGAAAGTAAGAGCAGACAGATATTGGGAAGGGAAATAACTTAATTTCTATGACTTTTAATTTAAAGAATTTTAAACTTTATAGATATTTATGATTTTATTTACTTAAATATGAATTACTTTATAATGTGAAGTTTTATTCTTAAATATATTAAAGAAAGAGTTTAAATTGCATATCAAAGGGCTGGGGATAAAGCTCAGCAGCACAGCATCTGCCTGGCAAGTGCAAAGTCATGAGTTCAATTCCTAGTACCAAAACGTTTTTAAAAATTAAAAATATGTTGGATATCAAAAAGGCAGAAGAAACAAGGAAAAATACGGTGGTAATTTTATACCTTATTTATAGTATAAAACTATATTTTTAGAGTTATCTGATAAAAGATGAAAGCATCAAAGCTCTCACCTCATCCATCTTTGGGAGGTTGAAATAACATATTATATCTATCAGATGACTTTGAGTGCCTGGGTCACCACTGCATATGTCCATGGGTGAGCTTAGCCTGATTTGAGAAACCAAAGACTAACTCTATCCTAGTCATCCTCTACTTCCATTGTTAAGCTCCACTGACACCCAATGTCATGCTCTCTCTGTTACCTAACAAAATCTATGGTCTCAACCTTCTTAAAAATGTCACTTCACATTCTATCTAGCAAACTTATCATTGTATGAGTATGTACTCTGCAGCCAAATGTCTTAGCCACATGGGAACTGCTTAACTTGGGGAAGATATTTAATCTGTGTTTCTTGACATGTGGAAATACTGGGATCTATAAGCAGAGTTTCATGAGAATTAAACAAGTTAATGCATGTATAAGTATTTATATAAGACAGCAGTGTATGCCATATATTACTATATCACATTGTTATTACTTACTTCATGGGTTCCATTTTGGTACCAACTTTATCTAGGACAGCCTTTCTTGAACTTCTAGGAGTGGTTGCATACTCTTTTCTACTGCTTCCTCAGAAGCCTGCACAGTCAAGATGGTACATTTCATTGCTTGATAGTCTTTATCTAATTCTGTCCTATTTCCTTCCATTCTCAGGCTAAGAGAGTGGAACCCATGAACCTTCATTTTTGAGCTGCTGGCATTTAGTACAGTGCCCAAAGTGTAGAAGAAGAAAATCTGATGCCACAGGGATAAATGAAAGGATGGTCGATGGACCTGTCCATCCCTGAGTTCCGTTCTTATTTAGACTACTTCTGAATACACTGGAAAACTTGAGGATTCATTGAAAAGGCTTTTTAAAGGAACTTGTTTAGAAGACTCCCACATCAAAGACTAGCCCTCAACTCTAAAGTACTCTAAGATAGTAATTTCAGTAAGCAAAAAGTCAGGATAAATCAGTGAAGTGAAGACGGTCCGTTCAAGGTCAGTTTGAAGATAAACCATTAGATCTTACAGACTCTGAAATGACTCAGATACAGTATTCTTCTGGTGGTAGGGAAGGGTATGCACAAACCTATTTCTGCTTTTTTAGTACACAAACTAGATATAATATCAATCTGTTATGAATCAACATAATGCCTCCTCCAACATTCATTATTATTTCAGATGGGATTACTTGATCTGTGAAAATGAGACTATTTGAAGACCTGTCACAGATTTTCAAGTTGAAAAAGATATATTGATAATACAAATATTTTTATGTCACTATATATCTTAATAAAATAACATTCATGTCTGGAGATTGTGTCAGTTCGGAAAGCTTGCCCAAAGCCAGACCTATTTTCTTAAACCAGGAAGGGCCCCAGGCTATGCTGGCAGCCCTTCAGTGCCTCATGCTTCCATGGTTGAACACAGGCACAATAATTTTGGGTGTACACTGGCAGATTTCTGGAAGAAGGAAATTAACCCCTGTGTTTACATTATGAATCAGTAGACAATTATTTCAGGTGCTTAGCCCAATTCTCAGAGGACATCTCTCTTTTTAGATCTTGATCTTATATAAAGATAATAATGGAATTTCTAATTCAGATTCAAATTTCAGGGAATTCTAGTTTCCAACAAATGGATGAAAGGGCTGGGTTCTTAGTGCCAGCATTTATGAAGCCTCTCCAGCACAATACTCTTGATGATACTTAATGTCACCCTGCTAAATAACTTAGATCCTGGGGCTGTCTTGGAGATAATAGGCTTCAAAGTTGTCATGAAAGAATTGCACTGTTTGTCTTACATGGAAAATTTCCCTACGTTATACTTTCTGAGATATTTCAATTTTTTGGCAGCTTGGTCCCAGGGGAAATGTCTCCTTTGGGTCATTGTTGCCCAGTTATTAAACTTTTTATTTTTATTTTTTGTATTATCCACACGACTTCATTTTCTTTGTAACGCAATGTACCAAAAATAATTAGATATGGTTATTCAGATATCAAAATGCTAATAGATTATAATTTATACTTTAACATTACTTTCTATTAACACTAGTATAGTATTATTGTTATTTAGGGTGATTGTTTGAGTTAGGTCAAACCATAAGGGAGTATGTAATATTATATTCCCATGGAGAAAAAAATGAATCAAATTTGATAAAGATGACCATTGTTTCTATGAAACTAATACAACTAGAGATCAATGACTGGAATTGATGTCATCAGAATGGTTGTAGAAGAATGAGATCTATAAAAGCATGTTTTAAACAGAAATGTGTTTAATAGTTGGCAAAGTGCAACACATTGGGCTATGATGTCCCTATGATACAGTATAACAACTTCCTAATAGAAAGCTGAGGCACAAGTAGATGAAGTTTGATTGGGAGAATGAGCGAGGGAAAGGAGGAGCCAGGGGAAACAGTGGAGGGCTCAGTTACTTAGGGATGAACTCTTGTCCTCTAGGAGTAGCCCTTGCTGGACAATGGAGAGGGGAAGCCCCACCTAGAAGGCCGAGGCTGGGCTTTAGGTCAGCTTTGCATCTTTTCAAACTTTTCTGCTTCTCATTTATTAGTACATGTCTAGAGGGGCCACCTGGAGGTCTGATTCAATGGTTGCACATACATGCAGTGGGACTCTGTTTCATTGGCTTGAGCTATAAGAGAAATCACAATTTGGTTTGTAAATTACTCCAGATAGCATGGAACTGATTTCTGGTTATATTTGCTTGAGAGTCTTTTATGCAGTCGGCTTGGCCTTCCTTTTTGATTTTATTTCATTTTTGTCATATTTCTTCACATTGTATGGAAACTGGCTGTCGAATGGAATTAATTTGCAAACATATTGCAAAGAAGTCTATATTTTAATTAAAATACCCTTTCTGATATTCATCCTTTCCAAACACTTACTGGTGTCTGACAGAAGGGAACAAATATGTTATAAGAACATGAAATGGTATTTTAAAAACATTAAAAATCATTGACAGTATATAAGATCAAGATTATGATCATTAAAACAGGTGAAAATCCATCATTTGAAGACAAAAATCACCATTATGAAAAAAGGGAAAAGTGGTATATCTGCATATATAACCAAGTATAAGAATTAAACACAGCTGAGAAATGTAACTACATTAGTCTGCTTGCACAATCACTTAAAAATGTAGATTGGCTTAAACACCCTAAATTTTGTTTCTCACAATTTCAGAGTCTGAGAAATTCAAGTTCAAGGTGCTGACAAGGTAAGTTTCATTCTGAGGCCTCTGCTTTTGGTCTGTTGGTGGACACCTTCTTACTACATCCACATATGGCCTCATTCTTTACTTACACAGAGGGAGAGTTTTGGTGTGTTTTCCTCTTAACAGAAGTGCACGAGTCCTATCAGATTAAGATCCCATCTTCATTCCACCTTGAATGTCTATAGGAAGGTCTTATCTCCAAATATACTCATGTTAGAGGTTAGAATGTCAACATATAAATTTAGAGGAGACGCAGCATTTGATTGTAACATCTTAAATTTGTAGTTCTAAATATGTATATAATTAGAATACAACTGTTTGACTTAACATTAGTCAAAAACTAATGAAAAAAACTTAATAGATAAATGCTGTTCATTATTTGGCATGTAAATTATACCACAGTATAGACAGTATAAAGAGATAATGGAGAAAGAGAAATAAATGTAGTGGCTCTTGGTCTAATGTCAGCAGCACAATGATGTTGTCACTGTCCTTTCATGATAATAGTAATAACATCCTACACTTTATAGTGGTTTGCAAAATATTTTAATCTACCTGTCCTTGTTTAAACTGGAATTCCAGAGGTTTTCCCTAAATTCCTTGTGTCTATTGTATGGTGGCAGGATTCCAGCAAGAGCTGTGTTCTGGTTACATTTTAGGGCTGCTTCTAGCCCTGTGGCTGAGGACTTGCGTAGGATTGTCTTGCCCCAGTGCAGGCAGGTCTGATCAATAGACTAGGTTTTACCCATGCCTGCTGTCCACTATCTGTTGTCAGTTGTAGGAAGACAGGAGCTACCTCTCCTGTCTTATGACTCTTATGTCTTGTGTTTCCAGTGTGTGGCACATAATAGGTACTCACTAAATATTTGTTTAATGAAGACCCACACTTTGTAATTTTGAGCCTTATGGAAGTAATTGTTTCAGAACAGGAATATAGGAGATAAAACCCCCCACTCTTTAAATACTATTGGAAAGAAAAGAATAAAATAAAACCATTTGTAGAAGCAGCTTGAATAAAATACAGGACTATTTTTCTTGCCAGTATCTAAGCTGACTAAATTTAAGTGCAAGGTCCCAACAACATGTCAAAACATTCACATATGCTTATCTAGTTGTGAGCTGCTATTGGTGCAGAGTCTTAGCATGGTCAGAGCACCACACATTCTAGGCTAGTCCATGATGTTGTTTTGACGGGTACATTGTGGCTGGAGCCATGATCTGCTCATCAAATGGCTTAGCCTCTGCTTCCCGGCTCAGTTGCTGGCTCATGTGACCTTACTACATAATCCCAGTAAGCTCTGGCCATGGTAACTCCAGCCCAGGATGAAAGTAATGGCTACCAAAGGCTGGACCCAGCATTAGTGTGAGCTTGTCTGTCAAGTGATCATATGACAATTGTGTTGATAACAGTCAGAAATGCCAGCCTCGTTGGAAACACAAATGTTCTGAGCATGTGATAGCTCCAGTGATCCCTTCCTGAGTGGTTCTTGAGCTTAAGACAGAGAAGTGTGTTCCTCGCTGGGCATTGGGTGGGAGGCACTGACATTCCACAGCCATTTGAACTAATCCTTTGTAGAGGTTCCTGGGATCTTTCCACTGTTGCTGTCTTCTCTTCTAAATTGGTCATCAGAATTTGATAAATGTGAGTTTGACTGTTAAGGTTAGACATTCCCTTGGCCCCAGCTCTGTGCACTGGGATGTTTTCATCATCATGAATATTAAAGAAGTAAAAAGGAGGCTAATTTTGACTATGTCTTTTAAGCTGTCAGAGTCTGCAAGGATGAGGAAAGAAGCTTCCTTGGAACAGGAAATATGGTTGTGACATTGCTTTGTGACAGTGATATTGTGACAGATTCCAGGATATGCAGGAATTGTCCCTCATGGCCTCTTTTCTCTGTGACATTTACTGTAGTCCCACAGAGGTAAGTGAGTATTGTGATGGAAGATGTCCTTGGAGGGGGCAGGAAGATATAATGGCATGCCATTCTCTGGGCCTGGGGCCCAGAGTGATGAGCATTTAATTGACCAGTGCCCTTGCTCAACCTTAATTCTTTGGACCAGGCCAGGTAGTGTCAATCTCAAATGTATTAAGTTTGAGCTACTCAGTTAGGGGTGCCTTGTGCAGATGTAGCAAGGTTTGAAATCTGGACAGAAGCTAAGGATAACTTGTGACTCCTCTCCTGAATAGAGAAAAGGGGCCGGGCCAAAGCAGCAAGAGGAGGTGCCAAATGCCCTACGGAGTAAGAGAAACACAGAGCTTTAGAAACACAAAGGGTTTTGGAAAATTTCAGAGTTTCAGTGTGGAGTTTCATGGTTGTTCATTTATGTTTTTGTTGGATCAGTGGGTCACAGTTTTGCCAGCCAGGTAGACCAACAAGATCTGCTGGGAAAGGGCATCACTGCTCATCCTTGAGGCCACCAGAGCCTGGCACACAGTGGTGCTCCCACAGTGTGAACAGTCTGGGGGTCCATGGCTTTCAGTGTCTGATAAACATGGCATTTCTGGGTCACATTAATGTTTACAGTGTTTGCTTAGTTACAAAACACACAGTTCCTAAAGCACTGCTCCATAGAAAGTTGCTGAGGGCTTCTTGTTTTACTGCGGCTCTCAGAAAGCCATCAAAGGCTGTGTGAACAGAAGGAAGGGAGGTCTGCCTGCTTCCTCACTCTAGCACAGAAAGTGACAATTCCTTCTTAGGTAGTTCCACTGCAAGATCAGGGTGTTTACGGAAGCCCTGGGAGGGTGCTATAGGCACAGGGCAGGAACCCTGGGCAGATGCAATGCCTCTCATGGGAGAAGGCTGAGCTAGAGGAGTAGAAAGCAGCAATGAGGAGCAATGAGATGCCTTTTAGGCAGCTCCCGAGCAAATGTAGGCATCTGTCTGAGGCCTCTAGGAAGACTTAGCAAAGCCTGGGATTTGCAGAAAAATGGAATAAAAACAACACTAAGTTTTTTGGTGTAAATTTATAAGAAACAAAAGAAAGATCATGTCTTATACATGGTTTTATATCTTACACTTTTCACTTAGCATTATTTCAAACGCATCTCTATATCTTTATATATCTTGTTTCTTGCTAGATTCCAAGGAATTCTTTATGTTCTGAAATTACAACTCATAACACTTAACACAATCCACTGAAGGGTTCTCCATGCAAATAAATTTAAAAACTTAGGTCAATTTAAAAAACAAAGAGAGTTGGGAAGATAAATTATTTGGCTCTGCAGTGGCATGTTGGATCAAGTATAATATAGCAAAGTATCAGTCTTACAAAAAAAGTCAAAGGAAAAGATTATGCTCAAAATTGCTCCTGGCTGACTGGCCTCCGGGTTATTAATTCAAACGTCCCTCCTATTGGTGTTGTTAATGGCTTCAAACAGCTCTTGTCTCCTCTTATGCAAGGGGAAGGTTGGACCTCTTCCAAAGAAAATAGCAGTAGCAGAAGGAAGCCAACATTTGCAGCATTGTTAGATAACTCCAACTATTAATTTTCTTCAACCACGTTTCTTTTCATTTTTTTCACGAATATTTCTTACACTGCCTAAATCTATAGTTAGACATTCCTAATACTTTAAAAGATTTCTAAATAAAAAAGAGAACTTTTTCATTTAATTAACATTATGTCTCTTTTCCTGGGCTGTTTCACCAACATAAAGCATTGGAATCTTCAGATGTGGAGTTGTTTGTGGTTCTTAGTTGGCGAATAGAAATGTGGAAGGTATTAGAATCTGGGGAACAAGGAAGGGAGTTAAGCAGGAATGATTTGAAACAATTGCTCACATGAACCTGAAATGTCTCCAGGTTGAAAACTATTTAGTGATACAGAAGCTTGGACTTTAAAGGTTCTCCAAAAAAATCTCTCTTCCTTCAGGTTGGAGTCTTCTCAGTTGGAACCCTTGACCTATGTCTGAATACCTTAAGTGAGGATAGCCTCACTGGACATTGCACTTCTGGCCCATGTTAATATTTACAGTATTTCTTCATCTTGAGCTGTGCTTGGTGGTTACTTTTCATTTTGGGGTATCTTGAATTCTTCATAAGACAATCATACTTTTTCTTCACAGAATAACCTGTTTTCCCCTGAAGAAGCCTAGTTTGGACAAATAAGTCTAGATCGGGTCTTTATACTGTGGAAGGCAAACGGATTCTGGAAGACTCTTTCTTTCACTTCCCTGGGACAGTCAAGAGTCATGCATGTGACTATACTTGTCTAATAAATCTCTTGCTCCTGAGACTTGCATCTTGAGCAGAGTGACACAAGGATCAATGACATGGTTGGAATTATTTTATTCCAGAGACAGTGCCAGGCAAGATGGTGAAGAAGTTTCTGATACCAAGAACTGAAGCCACCTGTTTTTTGAGGGTCTCCTGTCTGATCTCCCATCTTTTCTAGGAATGGGTGAGCTCTCTCATATACATCCAGTAAATGCATCTCTGCTTATATTAGTCAGAAATGTTTTCATGTTCATAACTAAACAGTACTAACTGATACCATCTGTTACCTTCAGTTTTACCCTACAGATCCTAGTTCTACTTTCTGCTGTTACACAAAGTATATCTGATCCCTCTTCAATATGACCTACAAAATTTTTAAAAACATCTATCATGTGCCTCCTAAGATTTCCTAAGATTTTTTTTTCTTCAACTAAATAACCCCATTTCCCTTAACACTTGCTCACTGCTATGGTTTATGGAGCCTTCACCATTCTATTTTTCTTGGCATAGAGCCCAGTTTATCAAGGTCCCTCTTATAGTGTGTCATCTGGGATTGAAGCCATAATCTTCATTTGGTGCTTTGACCAGTTCAGATTATGGTCAGCTGTTTCCTATCCTTGACCTGAACACTCTATTTATATGACTGCAAACAGACCTTGCCTAAGCTCTTATTAACTCTATGTTATACTCTTAACTGAGATTGAGTGACACAGAATGGGCATTTAAAAAGTTGGAATTACTATTAATCAAAACTTCCTCTGGGTTTTTCATAAGAAGTGTTAGTGTCAGGTCACTCTATCTTGTATTTTTACATTGCTTTTGAATATCTAAATGTGACATTAAGCATTTATTCATTTTTTTGGTCTTAAATTTTTTTTTTTATTTTAAAGAGAGTAAAAGAAAACAAAACAAAACAGAATAAAGCAAATCAGAACCGAACAATGCAAGTAACACAGGACTTCAAAACAAGAACGCAGGAAATCAACAGTGGCTACCATAATGTCTCTCTTTTTCATCAGAATAGCTGTCCATATTACCACACATAATAAAATCAAATAATATACTGTATAAAAGAAACACATTTAACTTGAAAGGAAATTCATAGACTGAAAATCAAAGGAGAGAAAACAATTGTTCCACACAACAGGAGACCAGAAAAAAGCAAGAGTAATTTTTTGTTTTTGTTTTTTTTGAGACAGAGTTTTCCTATTCAGTTCAGACTCACCTTGAACTCATTTTGTGGCTCAGGCTGGCCTCAAACTCACAGAGATCCTCCTACCTCAGTCTCCCGAGTGCTGGGATTACAGGCCTGTGGCACCATGCATGGCTACATTTATTCAGATTAAATAATGTGCTTTTCATTTTAGTGTATTCCTAGGCCAATACACTTAAAAATTTCTTCACATTTTCTAATCTTAGTAGTTCCTCATATCTTTTTATCCTCTCTTTCTATGGCAAACATGCTTTTGATGTTTTCTTCAAGTCTTTGGGAAAATTCTTACATGATTCTAAGTCACAGCACCAGATCTTTTCCCAGGCTGAAGTCAATTCAATAATCAAATTAGCACCATGTATTGCCTGCTGAAAGTCCAACCAAATTGCGCTACATTTTTCCATTTTGTGTATGAGAAACTGATGAGTGGTACTGTGGGATGCGTGATTAATGCTGCCGTACACAATGTGCATGTGGCAGGTGGGCGGGCATCTGTGAAGTGAGGAGGCTGACTTTCCATCTTCTTTTTCAGATTGGTACTGTTTCTTCCCAAACAGAGCCCTAGGCAAATCCCCAATACATAAAAATAACCATGGATCAGTCAAAGTGTAGTAGCGTATGGGTGGGCCATGGTTGGGCCAGGGGCCTGCTTGGGTTTCTGTTGACCTAAGTGCCCTTTAGTCTGCCCCTTACCAATACTCATCTCCTTCTGGAGTCTCTTCAGAAATGGATGACTTCTAGGGGATTCTGGTTTTAATATTATGATTTAAAAGATCTCAAGCAGCAAACTTTCCTTTTATTTCTTGTATTCAACTCGATACATGTCAGCAGGGGAAGCCAAAGTTTTATCAGAGAGTCAGCTTTTAGTAAGATTTTATATTATCTTAAACATGTTATTGAAGACCTCCTATGTGAAGCCTTTCATGCTTGGAGTTGTTGGTGAATCATGGGTCTCTTGTTTAATATATTTATTAAAAGTATAGCTGAAAACATAAATGGAAAAAGTATGAGTGATTATTAACTTTTAAAAGGCAGAATAAGTAATCTTCATAAACCAAAGTGAAGATTTGGAATTTTATAGAAATTCCAATATTTAGATTTTAAGAAGTAAAAAAATGAACAATACAAGTATAGGACCAAGAATTCTAAAATAATTGTATTTTTGCTTTTGCCTTTTAGGGGAATTTTTTGGGCCAGGGTGGTAGGAAATGGTGTTACTACTTATGGGGAGCTTGTAAAGGCTAAAAACAAAGGCCTTTCTGCTAATGGTAATCAGCAGAGTGATTCTGAGCAAGGTTGCTTCTCTTTGCCTCAATGTTCTCATCTGTAAAATGGAATTCTATGTCATTGGGCTAAAGGAAATAACTAATAGGTGGCATTTGATGTTGATTAAGTTTAGTTTTTGGCTTTGTGTTAGATTTCTGTCACTGTGACAAAATATCTGATATGACTAAACTTAAAGAAAGAAGGTTTTTTTGTTTGTTTGTTTGTTTTGGTACCGGAGATTGAATTCACGACCTTGCACTTGCCAGGCAGGCATTTAAACCACGGAGCTAAATCCCCAGCCCAGAAGAAGGTTTATTTTGGCCCACAGTTTCATCTGTTTTAGTCCATGGCTGGTTGGCTCCATTGCTTTGAGCCTGTGGCATGGCTGAACATCATGATAGGGACCTCATGAGGAGATAGAGAGAGGAAAGAGGAGAGAGAGGCAGAGAGAAACAGAGGAAGAAGAAGAAGAGAGAGAGGAGAGGGGAGAAAAAAGAGGAACTTCTGTAGATCTCCTTCAAGGACATGCTCCCAGTGACCTAGCTTCTTCCCACTAGCATCATCTCCTAAACCTTTCATCATCTCCCAGTGGCATTCCAGAGTGAGAACCAAGTTTTCAACACGTGGGTCCTTTGGGGAACATTTACTCTACAAACCATTGCAGGCCTTGAGAAATGTATCATGTAATAAATATTTGCATCATGGTAGTACAAAAGAAATCAAGACTAGTCAACTGAAGAACACTCACCCCTGGAGGATTTCATTTGATGAATGTCAAATCCATGGGTCATTTAGTGAACACTTACTGCTTGTGTTAGTTTGTGCTCTCTTAAACCCAGCGCTGGCCTTTATGAGACTCATAGTAATAAGTATAGTGGAGAAGACAGATACATGACTCCACCATGACATTTATGTGTCAGTTTTAAACAGAGGTAAGAGAAGGTGCTGGACTTTGGGCAGCTCTAGGCTGAGGTAGGAAGGAGGGGTGGTTTGTACTTCTTGGAGGTAGAACTGCCAGGAGTCCTTGGTGTACAGTGAGGGACTCTCTGTGGTGAAGTAATGAGGGAATGTTAAAGAAACAAACTTACTGCAGGTATATGCATGGCTGAAATTCTCTACCAGGTTATCAGGTGGCCCCAGTGCCATAGCCCCTGTCATCTTGTAGCCAAACCAAGTTCTGTGAATGCCTGGAAATGTCCTGTTGCTGGATAGTGTCCTGTTGCTGGATAGTTACAATAATATTCACACTTTTTAAGTTAGTTTTGTTTGTCATTTACACCTACTTGTGAGCTCTCCCTGCTACCTCCAGCTTCAGATTAGTGGATTCCACAAGGACCTGTCTCTTCTGCTTGTGGGCTGTGGAGTTGGCCAGGCACAGGAGCCATGTGCCTCAGGGTATATGGGAGTTGCTGCAAAGCAACACATCATAGGGTGGCTCAGCATGGGCACCACCTGCTGGGGTATTCACGACAGCTCCCTTTTGGGTTTTGACTTCCACCTGGGTTGTGGTGGGAGAAGCACGGCAACATCCTTCAGGAACGAACAGGGGTAGGCTAGGAATTCTGAGGTTTGTTCTCCTCTGGGATCTTTTCTCAAGAGTCTGTTTGGTGTAGAGGCTAAATCAGAGGTTTTGCTTTCAATGATTATCAGCTGAGTGATTCTAAGCAAGCCTGCTTCTCTGTGCCTCAGCGTTCTCATCAGTAAAACGGAATTCTGTGTTGTTAGGCTAAGTAGAAAAACTAAAAGAAGACAATGCACACAATTCTAGGTGCACAGTGAGAGTTAAATGTATGTAATTTTAAAAATTATCCAATTCAGGGATACCTACCCACAACTTCTTGTTTAAATAAGGAGGATACTCCTCACACTGTACTATCAACTTTCCAAGAAAATTTCACAGTTGTTAAAAAAAACTTGGATTGATGATAATTGTTTTAAAATAGGAATTCTAACTTAGCTTATTCAAGATATTTTAAGAGAAATTAGACTCATGCATTGTGCTTTAAGTGCTTTATGTAGGCTATCAACATTATATAGAAAATATACTTAAAGCATATTAAACTTACTTTGATTGTTGTCCCCAAACTAAATTTCAAATTTAATTTGCAGGAAAATCAGACAAAGAGTTGTTAAACAAATGATTACTAATTTCATCCATGCAATTTACAGAATGCATTTAAGCATCTCATTCCATAAATACATAGTTGCAGATGTTTGATTTGCTTTCTTATTACTTTTTCCAGCATTTTCTGTGGAATAAAAAATAAAATCTTTGGCATTAAAGTGGTCACTGTTCAAATTCACAAAGCATGGGGTAATTAATCATCAGCTGCTTTGCCCTTTTCATAGGCAATAAAAGAGTATCATTGTTTATAGTTCGTCTTCCCTTCTTTCTGTTCCCCAAATACTGATGTAAAAGTTCAGACGCACAAGAACTGAATTGTTAAGGTTAGTGTGGCAGCCTAGGATTAGAATGTAAGTGTCACGAAGGTGGAGAGACCTGCCCTCTGTTTTGTGCAGAAGGCTGTCCTTTTATGAGGACTAGTTGGAAGTGGGTTGAAATGCTCAGCGAGTGAACTTGCCTGATTTCTGTGCTATAGCCCCTGTCATCTTGTAGCCAAACCAAGTTCTGTGAATGCACAAAAGGTCCAGGGGACGAAGGTCCTATTTGCAGTGGCCCTGAGATACCAGAATATCAGCTTGACCTAGAAAAAGTTTAATGCAATTTCCTAACCTTTACTATGAATGCCAATGTGTCAACAGTGGGGCAGGACAAAAATAGATCTTGTAGTTCAGTGTGGTTCATCCGGATGGCCTTGTAGGGCAAAGAGCCTTCTATTAAAGCCATTCAGCACAGTCCCTGTGCTGTATGGATTACAGCTGGATAAAATGATCTATTATCTTATCATCAAGGAAATGCCATCAACCATCACCTGGGTCAGTGAGCTTTGCTTTGATCTCTGGGTAGAGAAATTGGTACATTTATTTCAGAATTCTGTATTCCTTGCAGTAGGCTTCTGACCCAGCAAATATCTATTACTAATCTAAGTTGGACCTGAAACCAACTTATTGTTCCTTTGAAGGTAGAACAACTGAAGACCCCTAACATTGGGGGAGTAGGAAATGGAGAAGCCTTGCCTCAAGCTTTAGGGGTTCCCACAGGGCCAATAGTCCTGAGATGGGAACAACAGGAAGTTCACTACTTTTCATGGAGGGATAGTCACTCTTTATGTCATGACAGATATGTGGATGGCACACAACGGGTACAACATCCTAACAGATGAACTAATGAATGATGGTGCACACTCAGAGTAAAACAGCAGAGGTACCCATTGTTGCTTATCATTAGATCATTGCAATCAGCACAGCAGATGGCAAGCCTGTCACTTTGTTTAATTTCATCAGTTTCATTCAGCATGTATTTGGCCTGAAAGAACAGAGGAGAAAGCTAAGATTTCATTATACAAAGTCCATTTGGCCAAACTTGGGCCTTTTGACATTCAGTTGAACTTGCAGCCAAGCCCTTTCGTTATTTTAACTTCTTGCCCACTCCTGGGAGAGGTGTTCAGATAAATTTTCAGAACTTGAAAGTAGCCAAGGCCCTGAGCAACTGCAATTAGAATTGGGGAAATTTAAAACTTGGATCCAAATAATAACGTGACCACTAAAAGAACAAATAAACCAACCCAACAGCATCTGGCTTGATGGTTTGAAAAAACGCACTGTTGAAATCAAAGGTAGCTGTTTAGACTTCCTTAGGTCCAAACACATAATTTAAAATGGAAAGATATTTCAGGGGTTAAGACCAGCCTCTCACTAAGCAGACAGGGTACAGGAAAGAGTACTCTAGTACAAGTCTGTGATTGTCCCACCAAGTCCCTCATCCCCTCTTATCCCCAGCTACCCACCGCCAGGCCTCTTCTCTGTGCCCTGCTGACACTGTACAGGCTCTGGCTTCCCTGGTGGAAGGAAGCCATGCAGCATGGATGTGGCTTGGAGTCCCAGGCAACCAAACAAAACCTCTGTGTAGGGAGAGCCTGCCTTGTGTTGCTCAGGGCAGGCTACAGATATCAAGGGACAAGGATCTGCAATGATCAATGGTGACAAAAGCTGCCAAGTGTTGCCAGCAAACTTCTCTTTTCCCTTTTGAAAACACATACACACACACACACACACACACACACAATTTCTTTAAAGGCTTGCTGGGTCTTCATGAAGCACACATTTTCTTTGTTAGCAAAAACACATTGCCAGGGTAGGGTTTTACTTTGCACTGTTGACAGTTTCATCTTTATTCTTGTGTTTGGTTTCTGACACCACGTATTTTTCTTTCCCCTTTGGTTTTGGCACGTCTTGTGTTTTCTTCTTTTTATCTGTCTCTCCCTGCTCCCTGCCTGTCCTTTACAATGCCTACCGTTAAGTTTCAGTCAGCTGGCTGGCTTGCTTTCCTTGTGGATTTCATTAAGAATACAAGTTTGAGTTTCATTCTTTTAAAGGTTGCTTATGTGCTAGCGTTTCTCCTCTCTATTTTATTATCAGTGTCACCCTTACTGCCATCTTTTAAGTGTTCTTTTTGTCTCCCAGACAAGAAAAGGACAGTTTTGTTTGGGGACATGTTACCTTTCCTACAGAGGGCTCTTTCTGCATGTGTGTTGATTCTTTAAACAAGTCATGAGTGTGTGTGCACACACATATGCACACACACACACACACACACCACACACACACATCCTTTTTGCTTGACTAATTGGCTGTAGTTTTCCTGGGGGTCTCTGTGGCTCTTAGAGGCCAAAACAATTGAATTGGCACTTTGGGACTCTTAAAATGAGCACATTTAAAAGGCTGATTTAGAGGGAGCTTCAACAAAAGCTCTTTTAATTATTTTTTCCCTTGCTTTGCTAATGCTCACTGCTGTGGCTGGTCAGAGGCTGGTCCCTGAGTCATAGGGGGCCAAGCCATTATGAGTTCCTGCTTACTCTGCAAATATAACAGGCTTATCATGTAGAACTCTGTCTCCAGCTGGTTTAAAATGTAGGTGGTGCCAGTGGGTAGCAGCTGTTACAGGCTGGGGGTCAGGAAATGTGGGGATGTTGCATGGTGCGAGGAGGTCAGAACAGAGCACTCTATATAGTGCAGTGGACCCTGCCACTGTCATACCCTTGGGGATGAGCATTCAGAAGGGTACCTTTCCTCCTTAAGGTTCTGGGATGCTACCCTCCCCTTGCCAGCCAGATCCTAGGTAAGTTTAGCACTAGCTTTCAACATGTGGGGCCAAAACACTTAGTCATATTGCAAATGATAATTGATACATTTGTAATTCAAATAGGCATGGTTATGCATAATTCAAGTGGAAAGTTGTTATTAGGAATGAGAAGGGAAATGGATTCATTTCAGAGATTTTGTTTTTCAATTTCAAATTATTATTTTCCTCCGGTTTCAAGGCTGGGACAGCTTTATTTTTGCAGCTGTTTTATCTGAATTGGCTCTGGGCTCAATGGTTTCGAGGCAGCACTGATCAGATAGGGCAGAGTTATGGTCAGAACATATCACTGAGTAACAGATACTGACTGCTTTTTCACTCTGAGAACTGAGATTAATGTATCTTCTCTTTGATCTTCTGGGGCTTTTTTGGTGTCCTACCCCAACTGTGCTAATAGATTGAAAAAAACAGACATTTTATTGTGAAGTATTTCAAACATCCTGAAAAAGTAGACAGTAGTATAAAGAATATTTATGTACCAACACCCAGCAATAACAATTTTTTTAAGACATCCTCTCCCATCTCATTGATTATTTGAAATTCCACGTTTTAAATGTCATTTGCATGTTGGCAGATCTTCTTGACTTTTAGGAAGAATGACTGATATCTTACCCATGGCCCAGAGAAGACTCCTTGCTGGGACTGCATGTGGGGGCAGTTGGAGTTTCATGGGAGAGGTGGGCAAATTGCAAAGTGACCTCTCCCAGTGACATCATAGAGGAAGGCAGTCCCTTGAAGGAATGCCCTCAAGTGCCTCCTCTCCCCTAGAGCCCTTAGCCAGTGGCCCGGCATCACGGGAATGTGCCGTGTCTGCGTGTTGGTGGTAACATGATGCTTTTTCTCCTGGGGCCCATATCAAGTGTTTTGGTCTCCCAGACTTGCCTACGGCTGGGACACCAAGGAGCCAGACTTTCAAGCAACCTTCCCTCTTTTCAGTTTTAAAATGTAGTAGACTATAAAAGTTTTAGTTAGGGTGATCAGAGTTTATTGGAATAAAGAAAAGAATGTAATTTCAAACAAGTGACTGTGGATCTAATGCACAAGCACCACAATTGATACTGATAATCTTTTTAGTCACTAATAATGAAAAGCTGAATAATTTGTTTACCATTCATCTCTTCTGTGACTCAGATGACATAAGAAAAAAAAATTCCAATAATAAAGGCTGTATGTAAAGAGGCAAGCTTTCCTTTCCATAACATATGCTCCTGAAAAAAATTATGTATATAATTTCACTTTTTGGGGTGGGGGGAAATATAAATAATTTCTGTTGAATCTAGAGTTTCTCAAAGGGATTTTAGAAATTTTACTTCAGAAACAATTGTCTAAAAAGGTGAACAAATACTTTTCATTCATTCATTAAATCCTTAAAAGGTTAAATTCTAAATATTTCATTTTATAAATTTGGATTTGGGTTCATCCAGCATTGTCTAGCTGGCATTTTGCTTTCTAAACAATGGTATCATGAAATTCTAACTGAAGTCAATTCACTGTTGTAAAAAATACATTGATATTAAGAAGCACAGGTGTCTTGCATTTGTTTTTACATTTAGTGTCTTTCAATAAATGGTGTTAAGTGAACCGGCATTGGTCTTTATTGGGATGGGAAGGATCCAAAGGTCTGTCTGTCTTCATAGCTCTCTGCTTTCTGACTTGTTCCAGAGGAGACTGAATTAAGATAAAAAGCACTTTTACCTAGAAGAGGCAGCAAATATTATTGTAGATTCCTAAGAGCACATCATCAGAAGTAAGCACATCAGGTTGTGTGAGCATCCCTCAGCAGGGATCAGGGGAGGGGGACTGGCCACAGGATTGGGGTGAAGAGGATAATGGTTCCCAGTTATGGTGCTTGTGCTTGCTCACTCCATTTTTATCCACTCACGTGCACACCTGGGGATCCGACAGGACCACATCTTCTGGAGCATCTGAAGACTGGAAACAGAGACACCCTCACTCTTCCCTTCCCCCTTGCATTTAGATTCTTGCTCATTCCACAGCCAAGCCTTCCCTGGAGCTCTTTCTGGTGTCCTGTAAAAGGCAGGACTGCCCCAAAGCCATGTCCCCATGCTGCGCAGAACATGGTCTTCATGTTGGATGGTAGAACTTGAAATCCTCTCATTCATAGTGTTGTATCTAAGCCTGATTTAATGAGAACTGCTGTATGCTCCTTGTGGTTGCTGTTCTTTTGTGCTTTTTGGCAGTGTAGTTCTGTTTCACTTTTGGGGTTTCAGTCAGGAAAGGCCTCAACAGGACTGAAGTCCCTTTTACTTCAGCAACCTCCCTGGGCCTACTGCCTGCTTATTTTCCCTGTTTATCCTTCCTGAACTTTTAAAAGGCTTTGATCTTGGATTCTTAGATGTTCATATTGTTTTTGGAATACTTGAAATGGTCTGTTTCCCTCTAGTTCTTTAGCAATGAGACTACCTAACAGCAGAGTGTACTTTTTATTTGCAGGCTCCAATAAGAAGAATGGCCTGCTTTTTGCCGGCTGCCTGGTGACTTTTAATAGGAGAAGGAGTTTATTTGGAGCCCACCCAGTTTAAAAATAGTGTTGCTTGTTGTCAGCTATGGGACAAGTAAAATTTATATTAGTATTCTAACAGGGTGATTGAATCACAAGAGGGGCAGAAACCCAAAGGAAGGTCCCCATATACTTTGTCATCATTTTCTGAGACAGGGTCATATAGCATTTGTTTGTCTTGTTTCTTATCCTGTGTGGTAGTCCATGGGTCATGTCAAAGAACTTTGGACTACATTTGGAGTTTGGCAAATTCTGAACAATTTTGCTTTGATATTGAATTACACGTTCTTTTCATTAATAAATATATATTCTTTTCATTTTAGTTTTCTAATGTACAAATTGAATTTGGTTATGGGAAAGCTTTAAAACAAAAATGGATTCTGATGGCCTAGGAGTAACTGCTCAAGTTGGTGTTTCTTATTTTTTCAAAGATTTGTTTCTCTATTGTGTACTTTTGGAGAAATCACAAATTCTGTTATTTGCCTGTAAATCTTTGTCTTGTTGTTTTTCTATTTGGCTCTCATGTATGTAGTAAAGTTGAGAATCTATTTTAGTTGAAAATGTGAACCTTTAAAAAAATTAACAAAAATTATAAACACTTGACCAAAATACAAATTCTAGAAAGAGACCAATTAACCCAAACATCCTTTACATACATAGAACTGAAAAATAGCCAAAAAGCAACATACACTATCAATTACACTGACACATTCTAAAAAATATGTATGAAGGAGAAAATACCTTAATTCCTTTGTCAGTTCTCCTTTTTATTTTTCAAGAGTCTGCTTGACTCCCACATAAAGGTATGCAGGGCAGCATTAATCTATGTATCAACGTGTCCATAATTTAAAAGGCAAAGCAAAGAATATTCTTCTCTGCCACTTTAGGCCTAGTTTTTTCTTGTTGCTGTTTTGTTCTTGGAGACATTTGTGTTCTCTCTCCCCCTTGTGGCACTGTGGGCTGGCAAGCTTCCCTGGCCAGGTACCAGATTCTAGCAGGAGGAATATTTCCTTCATGTAATCTCAGTGAGAACCGCAGTAAGTGGTGCTGTGAGTTAGCCCTACACCAAGCATCACCAGGAGCTAAAGGAAAATAGGATCCATCATTTTAGAGTTCACCCCAGAGGCCACTGATACACATGTCAGTGTTGACAGTATACATGGGTGAATTGATGGGAAAAATCCATGCAATTTGATTTCATCCAGGAAATAGGTTTTTTAAGTTTTAGAGAGCAAAATTAATAATTTTTTTCTAAAAATAGGATATCTTTTTCTAGAAAGGGAGACTTTGGCTATCTTCCAAAATGATTGTGTCATCGTGTTGTAAGATAATACTTAAATGCAATTAGCTCCTTGTACTGTCCAAAGTGTGTGCCAGAAATACATGGCTACATCTTGTTCATTATCACCTTTCCCAGCTTGTGGGCTGCCATCAACATCATCTTCTTCCAAGGTCAGCTGTAGTTACTGTGTTGAGAGCTGTCTAGGTATATTTCACTTCGGGGATGGGTCCAACATGCCACTTTAAAAGATGATCGTATTGTTTTTCCTGCTTTCCATTTTTGAAAAGGCAAGGCTTTGGCCAGTGGGTACTCTACATATCTGGCTGTAAATAGGTTACCAGGAGCCAAGCAATGTGGTGCCTAATTTCAGCATTCAGTTAAGGAAAATTATTTATGACAGTCTGTACAGGTTTTTTTCTTCCTTTTTCTAAAGGAAGAGATGTGTAGTCTCAGCTGGATTGAAGGAATATTTTTATGCAGCCTCAGCTATGGATGCATTTAAAATATCTTTGAAAGTTTAAATTAGGTATGGTATATAAAAATTTAAATAAATGTCCAGACAATGGAAAGAAGTCATTGAGGAGATCACTAAATCAAGTTCTCAAATGATGAAGTAGCGGAGCATTTTTTTACATCAACAGCTGGAGCAGCAACTGAAAAACTCCCTGAAACAATAGAGGTGGTCAGCCTCTATCAGACATTGAACAATCCAAACCACAGACAACCTGGGCAATGGTGATCTTAGCAACGAAAGTTGTCGTTTCCATCTGGCCAGTTTTGTGTTACAGATTGAAATACTTTCCAGAGGCTTAGGATGTAGCAGGGAATTTGATTCATACTTTATCAAATGGCAAGGCAATGAATGAACAGCAAGAAACACAGTTGCCAGTTTGGAAACCAGCCTGTATTCAACACCATCACATGTCGGAGTGTGATGGAGCTCACAGATTGGTTATTTCAATTTCTCTTTAGCAGCAATGATTCTCTACTGACTCCTTCCTGTACTAAAGGAAGTACAGGAAAAGGTCATGTGAGTAGTTATCTTCACTGGTAAGTCAGAAAGCTCTGAGAACCGAATTCCACAATAAAAACTTAAAACAGGCTCCAATGTCTATGAAAAAACAGGGCTAATGAATCTTTCATTTTATTAGAAAGCTTTTCTACATAAGGAAATAGTCCTTTTGATATTAATAAGGTGGTCCTTCGAGTACATTTCATGTTGTGTATTTCTTGTTTACTTAACAAAGAAAATTTATGCTTGATCTTGGCTAGGAAAATAAATTTGATGCAGGAGACAATGACTAGAGGAGGATATTAGTCCCAATATAACAGTGAATAGATTTATATTACTCTCAATCTTTTAGTTAAATTTAATAATAATTAATTTGTAATCGTTATCAGATATGATAAGAATTATGTAGCTTAAGTGATTTTAGTAAAATAGCTTTTCTAACTGCACAGAAACCTTGTAACTATATAGATATAGAAATGTATATGTATCTATACATGCATGTATATATAAAGAGAGAGAAAGAGAGTCAGTAATGGGCTGTTGTTTGTGGGTAGGTTTCAACAAGAATAGAATATGGGTCACACCCAGCCTAAACTACAAAAGGGGACTGTACCCTAAAAAATAATTTTATTAATAAAAATAAACTACTATCATGAGTAGCTATGCTATTGGAAAGTGTGTCATCCAATGCTGAGCTAAATCAATGGCAGAAAACTTCACCTACATGTTAAGCAGATGTCAATGAAGAAAATAAATAATGATGTCTCTATCTGTGAGTGAATGTGTGTGTGTGCTTCAAGCATTTTATATGCAAATGCGGAAGTTTATTGATTTTCAGTATGTATGTTTAGTTTAAAAGGGTCAGCTCTCCTGAGTGGTTGTACATCTTGTTTATACTCATTGAACACATGTACCCATTAAGTACCAATAGTCATTTCCCTGCAATAAATTCCTTTGCAATAAAGTGTTTCCATGTGACTTTCATTAAAAAAAAAAAAGAATATGGGTCACACTTCTGACACCCACAAGTATTTTCAAAGGGACTAACTGTCACCTAATGTATTCTGGGGAAATGGAACTGACGGTACACATAGAGAAATGTAGAAAGAGAGGTATCATAAGGTATTGAGGCTGAGAAGTCTTACAATCTGTCTATAAACTGTAGGCCACTGAAGATGGGGTAGTTGTGTTCTGGACCCAAAGGCCTGAGAACAGGGAGTGCTAATGTCCTAGGGCAGGAGAAGATGGACATCTCAGCTCAAGCTGAGAGATAGAGCAAATCCACCTTTCCTTTACATTTTGTTCTATTTGGGCTCTCAATGGATTGAGAAGGTCGACCTTCTACCCTTTTGCAAGTAGGTGATCTTCTTTACTCAGTCCACAGCTTCCCAGCAACTTCATGGACACATAGAGAAGTAACAATTCACTATCTGGGCATCCCTTAGGCTAGTGAAGTTGAGAGGGGTGAGCAACTTGCTTCTGGTCTAATAATGGGAATTCAAATGCAGCCATTTCTTAGTAACAGACTCACTTCTCTTCTACCTTCATTCAGGACTGATTATCCAGTAATATCATAGTCTACTTAAATTTTATAAAGAATGTCCCTCCCTCCATGCCAATTTTCCTAGAATAAGTGGAGAGACTTTTACCCAATCAGTTAAATGCTAATATTAGAGTTTGTCAGTTGTTTTACTGTGGGAGAGACAGGGACAGAAAGAGTCTGGCTTTTGAAGGTATTCTCCTTAGGTTGACTATAGATAGTTGCAACTTTTATTAAAGGTGCCCCTCACCATGGGGAGGCAGCCACGAGGTTAAGATTATTTTGTAAAAACGCTGAGATTCCATCTGCCTTCTTCACTGGGTTAACTGATATTGAAAATGCAATGGCTTTGGAGGGTAAAACTGGCAGTGTTTCAGGACAAGTCGAGCAGTGGTACCAAACTGTGCAACAATCATTGTGGTCTTCACTGTTGTCCACTTGCTTATAAAATATGCTGATACCTTAAAAATGACCAAGGATTAAAAAGGAGTTGTATTACTCTTGGTCTTTGGTTACAGGTCTAGTGACTACTTGGGCAAAGTGGAATGGAGGTGTGTCACAGCCCTTGTTCTGTCCCAGGTACCAAGAGGGCTTGAGAAGAAGTGCTGTGCAGTTTCTGAGTTGTGAACCTGACTAGCTGCTTTCTCGGGAAGCATAACTGTATTTGAAAGAATGAGTGACATGCAAACTGTGGTTATTCAGAGTTGGATGTGTGGCAGACATTTTATTGAAAATGAACTAAGTGAGCTTGGCATTTCAAGGAAAATAACTGACTGTATTTGTTGTCAATGATAAAATGCAAGTTTTTAAATGAAAATTAGATGTTTAAAAAACTTGAATCTTGTGCTGTGGTCTTGACAGTTTCCTGAAACTTTGGAACTTTTCTGACAAGATTTATAGTGTCGTTAACAAGAAAAATTTGGCGAGAATGTTTAAGAATGAGATGTACCAACATTTAAAAGAGTGGAACAACTTGGTGACTTTCTAAAGACGACCATCATTCAGTATTACAGAATGAGGTACATGTTCATGGGTAAAATATAGTTACTGTGGTTTGAATGTGTCCTCCAAAGTTCATGTTTTGGAAAATTAATTTTCAGTGCAACAGGGTTGGGATGTGGGGCCTAATAAGAGGTGAGTTTAGCACCTAATAGGAAGCAGAGCTCTCATGAATGAATTGATGTCATTATTGTGGGGCTGGCTGGTTATCCTGGAAAAAGGATATTAATTATAAAGGCAAATTTCGTCCCTCTTTCTCCTTTCTATTTATCATAGGATGGGGGACCACAAAGATTCTCACACAATCCCATCAGCTTGGTATCAGACTTTCTAGCCTCTAGAGCCACAAATCAAATAAACTATTGTTTATGAATTATCTCATTTATGGTACTGTGTTACAACAACACAAAATGGATTAAAACCAATGTGTAATGGAGTTTGAAGTAACATAATATAAAAAATTCATTGATAATGAATTCAAGTTTCATTTGCAATTAACTTTTAAAAAGAAAGTACAACTTGCTAAATTTGGGCAGGACATTAAAGAATATCCACAAATATCTGAAAAAATTACAATAATAACCCTTTTTCAATTACATGTCCTATAGAACTAGATTTTATTTACACATTTCAATCTAAGCAGCATGTCACAACAGATTGAGATGAGATGAGAACCCAGCTGTCTTCTGTTAAGCCATCTACAAAGAGATTTGTAAAAGTTTCTTGCTAATTTTTTTTAAAATGTCTTATTCCTCATTAAAGTTATTTGTGTAAACATGCATAGGTCTTAAAAATCAAAATCTTAAAATTGAGAATTGCTGGTCTACAGGTTACAGTAAGGGTCTGTAGGAGTCTACATTTTACAGTAAGGATATCTTGGAACTCTACAGTTTACAGTAAGATCTCTTTGGATTCTATAGGTTAGAGTAAGCTTCTAGGGTCACAACGAGGATCTCTTGAGAAAAATAATAGGAGATTTTTTTCTAGGAAAGATAGAAATTTCTTTAAAATAAAATCCTCCTGGGATGCCACACCTTGTACAAGGTACAAGGAATAAATCAGAGCCACTGATTAAAAGTAAAGTTAACATAAAGCAACAGGTGACTTTGGAAACAAAAGAACACTTTGTACAGACTTCCTTTCCCTTAACTCATCCTGAATATACTTTTCAGTCTTCCATTCTTAAAAAGCAGTACTGAGTTAAAGAGCAGGCTTTAAGTGAACAAAAACTCAGTTGAAATCTCAGTAAGGCCTCTTCATAAAAGTGAAATCTAGATAAATTTAGTTTCTTAGTGAGACTCTCATTTATCTGTCAAATGAGATAGTATCACAGGAAATATGGCCCTGGGTGGTTATGCACTTGATCCAGTGCCTGTCACGTAGTAAGTGTGAGCAGGTATCAAACATGCATGGTTGTGTGTGTGTGCACATATACACAAAATAACAATACTGAAACACAAATCACTTTGGAAAACAAAAGTTAACTTTCGAAACAGATCTGGCACAACTGTAGCAAACGATGTCCCAGCCTCACTCAGAGAAGATTTTCTAGCTGTGAAGCTTCTGGGCTCTTGTGGTTTGAATTCTGGAAAAGTTCTCTGTGGCCTCTTTGACCTTCTGGCTGTCACCAGCTTTCTCTTCCCTAACCCATCCTCCCCAGAGGCAATTTGAAATTAGTAACTGAGTAAGTGACAATGAAAAAAGATTCATAAAGGAAAGATGTGAGAACCAAAGAGAAAGTTCACAAGTTTCCTGGACACAGTCTTGCTTTTCTAAATCTGTTTTTTGCTGGCAGGATACTAGCAGTCTCTTTCCTTTGCAGTCAGGGATTTTAATGACATTCTAAAAAGCCCCAGGTTTTCCTCCTCTACTCGTTAGTGTTCATTTTTCAGACTTCCCTACTGAGGTCCATTAACCAGTCTTAGAGCACAAGGTTATAGAGACCTCTTTGTGGAAGCATGGATGATTCCTGCTTCTCATGCACTCACAGTTGGTTTGTTCTGGAGGAAAAAATCTATACCTCAAGTCTTTTGTTTTCCAGCAGAGCATGCTGAGAGTTTGGGCTCATTGGGCCTCAGGTCTGCACTGCTGTGTGGTCTGGAACCAGTCAGCTTTTCTGAGTTGCAGTCTTCTGTAAGAATGTGAAAGCGTCCTTCCACCCCTAACCTGACCTTGCTAGCTGGAGGCTTGTATATACTCCCACAGTCTTCCCGTGAGTGCAGGCCAAAGCCCCAGCTTGGTTAGCATCAGCTCCAGGCTCTCTGCAGCTTAATGCCACTCTCTTTTTGCTTGTTCTTTCATCTTTTAATCCTTAATCCAAATTAATCTTTTTTCTCCCGAATAAGCATTTTGATAATTTTTTTTTCTTGAATGAGTATTAATCCTTTTTCCTGAATAAATAGAAAACATGTTCAACGTTATTTTGGCCTTCTGAAGAATAATTGATTCTTTGCTGCCAAAAACTAGTTTCTCCAAGCACCAAATTTGTTACAAAGGGTTTATTTATCTTTTTATTTGTTTTTAGGTAATGTCAAGTAGGAGCCATTGAAGGGCTAATGCTAATCTTTCTGTTCTTCTCAATGGGTTTGTCTGGTGTATTTGTAAAGGGCTAGTTTTATCATTGAGTACAGAAAAGACCAAATAAGCAACATAAACAAAATGCATACTAGGTTTACACATAGTTCTTCCCCTCAGGGACCTGGACTTCTTATAGTTCTGCTACAAAAAGCCTCTATTCTTGAGGTCACATCATATTTTGACATGTTGCTCTAACTCCTACTTTCATCTCCACACTTGTATTTTATGCTTCAAGAAAGAAGACAGGGAAGTCCTATACAGATTATTTTCCAGGAGATGCAGGAAACACTTTTTTACATCCTATTGGCCATAGCTTAGTCACATGGCTATCTCTGGTTGCAAAGGAGTCTGGGAAACACAATCATTATTCTAGGCAGTCATGCATGGGTAAAAAGTGAAAGAGGATTTGATTTTGATAGGTAACAACAAAAAGAGGCATTAGGAGGCCACTAGCAGCCCCTATCTCCAGCAGTTTTTATGTCGTCTTATCCCTTGGCTGGGGAGAGGGGAAGAGACTAAGTCAAGGATTACCACCCCCCACCCCAGTACCCCCCCCCGCAAAAAAAAGGATTATGAAGGTTTTTTTGTAAAGGGCCACGTAGTAAATATTTTAGGTACTGTGGCTATACTGTCTTGTTTGCCATGACTTAACTCTGGGTATAACAGTAGTGAAAGAAGCCATAGACAGTATGTAAATGAATGCATGTGGCTAATTTGGCACTTAGGCCTTAATTTGCTCACTCCTGGCCTGAACAGTAATAGGGATATGAAAATGAACAGCTGTTCTCCACTCACCATGTGCATGCTAGGCAGTGTGCCGAGTACCCCACAGGCATTTACCTAACAATTCCCTACCTCTGTGAGGTAGGCCTCTTCTTCCTTTTCTGTTTAACCTATGTGGAAAGTTTGGCTTAGAGAAATTAAGTGAATTGCTTGAGGTCACAGAACTTGTAAGTGGCAGATGGGTTTTGAAAGAAGACAATGACTCTGCATACCACACTTAACCTGCTCTCTGAGGAAGTCTGGGTAATGAAAGTCTAGGACAGGGATTTGTTCTAATTGTGAATTCAGAGAGCACGAAGGACATGTTGAGTTTAAAAGCTTAGCACCTAGTTAGTAAGAACAGCTGGCTAAAATGGAAGAGCGATTGCCTGAAGTGGATTGGTTAGAAAACTCATGGTGAGCTACATCAGGACATCCTGGTGGACCTAAGGCCACCTGGTCTCTCTGGAGTAGGGTAGTGGGCTGTCCATAGGTACTGACAGAGCTCCTAGAGTGAGGTCACAACTGCAGGTGGGTGCAATTGACTGGGGCTGCTGCGTCCTAGTTGGAACATAACAAGAGACTATAACTTCACAGGGCTGTGTTGGGCACATCGGCGTCTCCATGGAGGGGTGGGAGCAGGGGCAGAAAGTGACAGAATTTTAAAACTGGGAAAGTCTTGGCTTAATTAGAAACATGAGAGACTGTTAGTGGAGGCCAAAGCCCAGATAAGCTTTGTTCCCAAATAAAGGAAGAGGTATCTGTTTGGGGAGAGAGGAAAAGAAGAAAATGCCCAGCTACTGGGGAAATGTTAACTCAGCAGGACAACTGCCTTCTCTGCAGGCAACTAGCAGTCTCTTTTTCATCGCCTTGTAGCCATACATGACACATAAACAGACTTCCCAGGAGTGCTGCCATCTTCAAGGAGAGCCATTCATCTAAGCAAAGCAAAGCTTGAGCCTCCTTGGCTGGAGCACTGGCCTTGCCACCATAGGGCCTTTTAGTGCCTTTGCAGCTCCTATGATTCCTAGGAAGCCACCTGCATTCTCCAATCAGGGACAGCTTATCAGTGAGGTAATGTCAACAATCTAAACAGTACATATTGTGTACAGAGCAATAGGGAGCATATTATTTCATTTGGTCTTATAGAAACTGAAGGGATGGAGTAAATGAGATACAGCTCATGCAATGAACATTTCCTGACCTTGGAGTGCATTCAAACTGGCTGAATTCTCTGACCTGCCCTATTTCACCTAGTGCTTCGGCCATTCTGGGAGGCAGGTTATTATCATGTGTCCATTTTACAGAAGGAGCAGCAGAATCAGAAAACTGAAGTGGTTTTCCCAGAACCCAAAAACTCACAAATAGTTTGTGATATTCCTGGAAGTTGTTATGTTCAGTCTTCGCAAATTGATTTCGATGTCCCTCTCCTTATTGATCAGTTGTGGATACTCACAGCCAGTATGATAAGGTAGATTTCAGGGATTCCAGAGGAAAATGGATTTTACCCAAAGTGCAAAGCCACTAGTCTAAATAAAATGTAGAAGACATTAAGTCTCTAAATAGAGTTAATCTACAGAAGAGACCCAGGAGTCTTACCAGGGGCAGAAATGAGATTTGGACACATGATGCATGCCCAAGTTTTTGTTATTAATATAAACCTATTTTCATGATGAAAAAACTAAGCTAACAATACTTCTTGATTTGCTCATTCGTACTTTCAACTAATCTTTATTCAGAACCATTTTCCTTGGAGATGCTGGGCATAGAAAGGTTCTAGTTGCTACTTCTAAGAAAGGCTACATGAGTGGTTAAAGATGACATCCGTCCTGATGGATTGGAGTTCGTGACACAGCCAATGGTAAGTAATTTGGATGCCACTGCTAGATGCAGTAATAAAAAAGATCCTACTCTCCTGGAGCAAAAAAAGTCCATTTTAAAAACTCAACTAATATACAAGTCAGGCAGTGATAAAAACCATCATACAAATAAAGCAGTGTGATGTGATGAAGATACTTAAGGCATAGTGATTAGGGAAAGTTTTCCTAAGAAGTCACGTTTATTTTCAGAAAGGAGCCAGTCTTTGAGAGAATGGGTGGATCTCATGGAGAGGAACCAGCCACCAGGGATGCTGTGAGATGGGAATAAGATAGGTGCTTTTGGGACACAGAAAGAAATCCAGTGCTGCTGGAGTAGGATGGATGAGGAGAGGCAGGAGTTCACGGGAGACCAGGGAAAGGGGAGGACATGGCTGAGTCACACAGGGATCTGAAAGTGTGAAGTTTCCTAGAATTAAAAAAAAAAGAAAAGAAAAAGAAAGCAAACAAACAAACAAAAACATTGGAATGTCAAATAAGGAGCACTATGATCCACTTATGTTCTTTAGAGAAGGCTGGTTTCAGAGAGGAGGATAGATTCTAAGGTGCAGCATTGGATGCAGAAAGACTTGCCGGCAGGTTTTTAGTCATCTGGAGAACAGTGACATGGATGACAGAGAAACCCACAGTGATGGAAGAAAGCAGATAGCTTTGGGATACAGATTAGATGTGGAAATCACAGGTAATTTGGACATGTCAGAAAGGGAAAAGAATTGTCCTTGCCTTTTAGACTACTGGTCTGAACAATGGAAATGGAGAAGACCAGAAAAAGCAGGCTTATCCATTTTAGATGTGTTAAATATGAGATGCTGTTGAGAATTTAAATCAAAATGCTTTTATGTTCATGCCCCACAGTATAAAAGGTGAAATGCATAATAGCACACAGAGAACCAGAGTCACAAGATTGAGCGGATTTTGTAAGGTTATTGTTTGAAAGTGTGATAAATGTCAACACCCAGGGAAATTCTAAGGTAATTATTAGTTTTGGAACCTAATATTTGTGTGGGAGAACAGCAGGATCTGTACAGGAGAAGCAGGCAAAAGCAAGTTCATGAAAGGTCTTGTAAAAAAATGGAGTAACTACCGAACGGCTTAGATGGAGAATGATATGTCCGCATTGAATTTCTCAAGATAACTTTGCAAACAATATGCAGAGAGATTGAAGGGGAATGATACTGAAATCAGGGTGAACAATCAAGATTTATTGCCAACAGTGTAGGTGAGAGAGGATGAATGCTGGAACCCAGCCAGTGACCGTGTGGAAGATGAGGAAGCAGATTTTCTGACGGACATTTGACTGGATGTGGTGATATTTTGGCTGTGAGCGGGAGAAAGGAGTCCTTATTGATTTGGCCTTTAGCCTGGGTACATGGGTAGGTGTTGGGGCTGTTAAATTAGATCCAGAGCACAAATTCTTGAGGGCAGGAGTGGATTTTATTCTATCCTGTTTTTCATGTGCCAATCCCTGTGCCCATTGTAAATCTAAGGATCTGATTGGCTATAATATTTTCACCAAGGAACCCTTTATTCAGGAAAGGGTTGTCTAATGGTGAGAATAGAGTAAGGTGGTACTTGGAGGGACAGCAACATTTTAAAGATAAACATTAAAGAGACTCAGCAGGGCACAGGAGAACAAGAAGTCAGAGGAATAAAAAAACAGCAGAGCAGAATAATGGGGAATAGCCTCAGCAGTGTTCAAAGCAAAGGAAGCCCAATCAGACAGGATTTATGCGGGTTCTTTGGTTTGGTGTCAGCAGTTGTGCCTAGAGCAGTTTCAATAGTGTGGGATGAGGGGAAGCCAGGTAGTGGCAGGTTAAGGGACAAACAGGACGGGAAATAGAGAGTACTCATGTGAAGAACTAATGTGCAGTATGGACAGCGTGGAGAGGTTTCTTACTTGCTCCTTTGTGAATGAGGAGGAGGCAGATACAGTGATCTATTCAAACAGAAAGAAACCATGTGGAAGATTTAAAATAGCGGTGAATAAAAATATTGAAAATGTTGTAGGCAATTCAATTTTTTTGAGATACGTTCATTTCTAGCTCATCCTACCATCTAAACTGCCCTTTAAGAGCAAACTTTTTTTTTTTATTTTGAAAAGAATAAAACCAAATGAGAAAGAAAACAAAATGGGGTCATTCAAAACAAAAGGATGGACATAGTAAATGATTAAAACCACAATACAAGGTGATCTGCAATGGTTACTATGATGTCTCTTGTTATCTGCAATAGAATTGTCTATATCATCAGGCACAGTAAAATTGAATATAACAATACAGAACAATATCAATAAAAATAAAGCATTGGAGACATAGGACTTTAAAAGCAGGTAATAGTCAAATCAGAATGGGTATCATAGTGAATCTTATCATCTTCAGAGTAGTTGCCTATACTCTCAGACTTGATACTATAAAACATAACAGATTCAAATAAAATCAGTCAACACAAGACAGGAGTCTAACCAGATTCAAATAAGATCAGTCATAATAAGACAGTGTAAGTAATACAGGGTTTCAGATTAAGTTAATAGGAAATTAAAGGTTGTTACCATGGTATATCCTGCTATTTTTGGACTAGGTGTCTTTGCCCTAAAATCTAGTACAAGTAGTCAGACTGGAACAGAATATAATCAAACTAAACAGAGCAATGAGAACAATGTGGGTTTTAAATCATGATACAATACTAACAATGTCCTCTGCCTTCCCTTTTTAGACAATTCCTTCCCTTTCACTTTCACAGGGTGCATTGTACATTTTGTATCCCACTAACTCCTTTAGTTTTTAGATTAGGGAGGCAGCCTGCTATTTACCTAAGTGGTTCTGAACCTTTCTAACCCTGAGCTTGATCTTAAGTTGTATTCCTTTACCTACAAAAGCCTCAAGGTTTTCCTTCCTTATAGCTGAGTAGTTCTCCACTGCACAAAAGCGTCATGTCTTTCCAACTTATCTGCAGCTGATGGGCAAGCTACCTCTATTTCCCTGTCACATAGAGCATTATTTTCTCATCTTTGACTTTCAGTCCATAAACCCTCTTTCAGATTGATTATATTTCCTATACAGAGCATCACAATGGACCCTGTCTCCTGATCTATGCTGCCTGTGTTTCTTTTTGTTAGTGTATCAAGGCCATCTATGTTAGAAATTATAGCTAACCTTCTCTGCCTCATCTCTGCTGTGCTATTTTTCTGCCATTGGTTGTCTACTTTTCCCCTTTGTTCCACTGTCTGCCCCATTCATTGTGTCTCTGCCATTGTTCCTGAAACCCTGGGTTTTTTTTCTCTCTCTCTAGAATGTCCTTCAATATTTTTTATAGGGTTGGATTGGTGGTCACAAACTCCCCCACTTCCTCTTTGTCATGGAAGCATCTTGCTTTTCCATTAATTTTGAGAGATAGTTTTGCAGGGTACATCAATCTAGATTAGAGGTTATTTTCTTTCAGGGCTTGGAATACTTTGCTCCAAGCTCTTCTTGATTTGATGGTTTGTGTCAAGAAGTCTGTAGTGATTTTGATGGGTTTTCCTTTATAGGTGATGTTTCTTTTCTCTGACAGCATTTAATATTCGGTTCTTGTGTTGAATTTCTGAGATCTTGATTATTATATGTCTGAGTGTAGATATGTTTTGGTTGTAGCTGGCTGGAGTTCTGTATGCCTCATATATCTGAATATCATTTCCTTTTCCTATGCTTGGGAAGTTTTCCTTAATTATTTCTGTGAATAGCCTTTGTATTTCTTTTGCGTTTTCCCCTGCTTCTTCATTCACATTTTTTGTTCTTTAGTTATAGATCCTCTTGTCATCTTCTAGCCTTTGGATTGTTACTTCCTGGTTCCTTGTTATTTGAAAGAGATCTTTCCTTTCTTGATCACACATTGCAAATCTGTCTTCAAGTTTTGATAGCTTTTCTTTAGTTTCTTTCAAGCAGTTTTGCCAGCTTTCAGTGGAGTTTTTAATTTCCTGGTTTTGAATCTGTTTCATGTATTCTGGGTTTTTAAAATATTCTTCATCAAAGGTTTCCCTCCTTTTTTCTGTTCTCCTCCATTCTTCCATCTGTGTCTTCTTGAGAGGTGCTTAACATTTCTTTTATTACTCTTTTTATATCTTGCTTTACTTGTATTAGTATTTCTGTTTTGAGTTCTTCTATGTCACGAAGGTATTTCTTTATGTCAGGTGACATTGCTTCCAGTACTGCAGGTATACTACCCTCAATCTCTTCTGTTCTTACTTCTCCTGGACCAATATTATTTGAGTTGGAGGCTGGAGACTTTCTTTTGTTTCTTTCTCTTGTCACGTTTCTGGTTTCTTCCAGACAAGTATATAGTAGAGGTCCCAGGCCCTTTCTGTATTGGTTACGATTACTCTGAAACATTCCAGCTAGGGATTGCTGCCCTTTCTAGTCTGCTGTTGACCACTGAGGTACAAGAAGGGGTGGTGCAGGTTGGCCCCTCCCCTCCAAGCCAGTCAACCACCGGGGGTCTTCACTATGTTAGTGTGTGTCGTGCGGATGGAACCAGTTTGGGGCAGCTTCAGGGGCAACTTCATGCCTGGTTATTGGATCTTGCACAGGGGTCATTCAGGACCCAGTCCAAGCAGTTCCCACAATCTGCTCTGTGCCAGGAGCAGCCAACTGAAGTGGCTATAGTTCCAGATTCAGACCCGTTCTGCCTGATTCCAAAATGTTGCCCAGCTGATCTCCCCCTCCCACAGGAGGACCAAATTCCAAGCACTCACCATGGGCCAGTGTAGATCTCCATGCCGGATCTGTTCTCTGTTGCGATGCATCCCCTGCCGAGGTCCTCAGTCTCACCAACCCTGGACTTCACCGCGACCGCGAGTCCTTGGACTCCAGTGACACCTAGCACACTGTGGGACCAGCTCTGGTGACAGCACATCTGGCTCCAGCCTTCTGTCCACTTTTTTCATTTCTTTTCTTTTTCCTTAGTTTCTTCCTGGGTCATGAGAATCCCTCTCCTTTTGTCTGGTCTTTTCCGTGATGTTAAATTCTAGTGTCTGAGCTGTTTCTCTCAGAGGGGCTCTTTACCTTGCTACTTATCATTTTTCATCTTCCCAGCTCCCCTCCAAACTCAAGAGCAAACCCTTTTGCTTGAGAGATTCAAGTTTGACCTTGAGTTAGCTGAAGGGCAGAGATGTGAGCTCTTCTTCTACCTGAGGTCATAGAACACTTTGGTCAGAACTCAGAACAAATCCTATGAGGGGAGCCTCCATGGTCTTGGCACAGGCTTTTTAGCTGGGCACCATTAGATTTCAGTTTCCTTTATTGTTTCAGGTCAGTCCTGTTGATTGCTTTCCACTTACAGGGTTGATTTGCTTTAGTTGCTTCCATGAAATTCAAAAGAGCTGGGATTTGGATGTCTATCCATTGCTGACACCACTAAAGACCTGGAGGGCTGTTCTACATTCTAAGTGTTGCCCTTCAGAATGAGAGAGAGAGAGAGAGAGAGAGAGAGAGAGAGAGTAAACTTTTGTTTCTTTTGATAGATGTTGGTAGCTGTCCAGAGAAAAGTTAAAAGTTCCCATTGCTTTTTCCAGAAAGAGTAATGGGGAGCCCTTGTGTTCCAGCCAACAATCCCTCTTCTCAATTAAACAAATAGATTCTAGTGCTGGCAGCTTTCTGAGCTGTTGCTGAGGGTATAAAGGCTGCTCTGTCTTTCTCCATGGTAAATATACAGCAAGAATTTAACTCATTACCAGATAAATCACACTGAGGTGCCTTAGAAAAAGACACATCTGGTATTGGGTTTTATTTTTTTAACCTTGATTAATACATTTCTCCTTTCTTAACTAATTCAATCCCTGAGACACAAATAAACATTTAACAATATCAATTCCACTAAAAGAATTAGAGAAATGATTTGTTTGAAGAGCAGATATGGCAGACATATTTAGTGCTGACCCAATGGTAAGATGCTCCTCTATGCTTCCCAGCCCTCATGGCCAGGATGTGTCATGGACTCATTGTGATCAATAGAAAATGGAGAGAAGCAAGATAAATTGGTTCCAGACCCAACATTTAAAATCACCCCATGGATTCTCTTCTCTCTTCTCTTCTCTTCTCTTCTCTTCTCTTCTCTTCTCTTCTCTTCTCTTCTCTTCTCTTCTCTTCTCTTCTCTTCTCTTCCCTTCCCTTCCCTTCCCTTCCCTTCTTTCTCTTCTCTTCTCTTCTCTTCTCTTCTCTTCTCTTCTCTTCTCTTCTCTTCTCTTCTCTCTCTTCTCTTTTCTTCTTCTCTTCTCTCCTTGATTATGAAGAAGGCCAGGCATTCCAGTTGGCATATATTCAAAAAGGAGAACAGCCACCCAATCCCTTTCAGACATTGTGTGGTTAAGAAGCAAACCTCATTTAACACAGTAACACAATAGCTTATTGTTCTAATCTTTTGAAATTACTGGATTTTATTGTTAAGATCAAAACCTACCCTAACCCAACTAATGCACAATAAAATGATAGCACCTTATCAGAGGAGACAAACCCCAAAATATAGCAGGCATTGAAGTGAGTCAGAAGAGATTTCTATCTCAGTGGTGTCTAGACAAAGTCTGCCTCAGCCTTAACATCACAGTCTACACATCTGTAGAAATTTCCAGATATATATGGATGATAGGGTAGTCCCTTAAGGCTGCCAGCAGATGTCACACAAAAGAGTATTTATATATAATCACTCATGTTCTGAAATTTCTCAAAGTCACACTAGCCCATATGTAAACAATAGTTATATTCATAGTGAGTTCCCATGTTTCACTCTCTCATTTTGCTGTCCACCTATATAGAAATTGTGAAAATCTCTCCACATTTTTTTTCTTTCTGAGAGAGGATCTCATTACATATGCCAGACTAGCCTTGAACTCACAGCACTCCTCTTGCCTCAGCTTCCAGAGTGTTGGGATTACAGGTGTGTGTCACCACACCCGGCTTCTCTCCAAGTGTTAATAGGAGTTCCTTCATAGGATACCTCTCATGAAATAATGAACAAGTCTCACCACCTGTGGTTATTATTATAGTTTGGATGTGGTTTATCCCATCTAAAACTCATGTTTTATTGCTACTGTAGTGGTGTAAGGAGGTAATTACCTTGTTAAGAGGAATTAATGCCTCTTTCTTTGATGTGAAATCTCCCTCCTTCTGGGCTATATTAGTTACAATGAGATTGAGACATTATAAGGCAAGGATGTCCCTGGTCTTACTTCCTTTGTATATGCCTCTTCTCCTTCCATGTTTCAACCATGAGTTGAAGCAGCATGTGGCTTTTCCTGGATGTAGGCTCTCAACCTTGGATTTTTCCATGCTCCAGAACCATGAGTCAAAATGTAATTATCATTTCTACCTCGCTCGGGACATCGCTGCTGTTGAATGCATCTGAGGTCATCATGGACCTTCTATAGTTGGGCATTGCTGCTGTTTTTGCTGGGAACAGTCAGTGGACAATCCTAGTGAGAATAAAGTGCTTCAACAGAGTCACTTCCCCTTCAGTGACTACATCAAGCAGTCTGTCTAATTCTCTCATTTTTAAAAATAAATTTTACACAGTAAAATTTTGTTGGATTTATCTCAGCGATTTTCCAGATAACATGCCAGACACATGAAATCCAGTAGCATTTCTAGGATTAATGGTAATCATCCTGTAACACTAATTTCCTTTCAGTATTTTGTTAATATTGAGGCTTGAAGTTCATTAAGCTGCTCAGGAGATTCTTATCATTTTTCTTTACTCACTATCTTTGAATTAAGTCCCTTCTATTTTATTCTGCATGGCTCCAGGAGGAATGGAGTATGTGGAAATTAAGAAACAGTGTCCATGGTTCTTGGGTCCCTTACTAGACACAGTTTGGATAATATCTTCCCCTTATCTACTTGTACAAACAAAGCCCCGGACTCAGTTGGCACACTGTGACTGGGGTTATGTCTTAAGGACTCCCATCATTTGTAACCCATCCCACCAATGTAATCTCATCTCAATCTACTCCCTGCAGTCACAGCGAGCAACGAGCAGGTCTATGAAAGCTGAATGTGCCTGTGATTGTCCATGTTGTCTTTTTTTTTTTAATAGAAAAAAGAGAAACAGAAAAAAGGTAGAAATAATACAGAATTTCAAAAACAACAGTAAGAAATCACTAGTTGATAAATCACATATTGTTATCTTAGAAGTAGTTGCTCAAGTCACAGAATCAAAGCACAAAAAATGGACAAACAATGACAGTACAAACCATTCTGTTTGATGAACTAACAAAAACTTAGTAGTATGTCCATGTTGTCTCTAGGCTATTTGAAACATTCAGTGGTGTTATCAGGAATCATGCTTGAACTTCATGAAGGAGAAACAGGATTAAAAAGCAGGTTGGTGCTTTGAAAAATATATTAAAATCTAAGAATCCATTTCAATGACCTTTTTGCTCATTGTAAAAATCTGTAGACCCTTGTTTGACCTATTTCTTCATCAACAATGAATGTATTTTATTGAAATTCTTTTCTGTGCAAGAAATTCCATCAAATTCTTTGAATATATTATCTTATTTTAAAATGACAACTGTGTGTGGACTAAATGCTACTATCTTCATTTGGCAGAAACAGAGACTGAACTTCAGAACATTGAAATAAATTGCCCAGAATCATAGAAGTAGTAGGTGGCAACAGTGAAATGGAAACTTAGCTGTACCTTAGTCTGAAGCTTAGATGCCTTCTTTTTAAAGACCATATTGCACTTCTGTAGAGGAACTTTTCCTGCCATTGCAGTGCTACTTGTCTAGCCCATGCAGTCATGCCTGTGCATACTAGAAATGTCCAGAGCAGGCTTGGATCCCCTCAGCTTTGGTCCCTTCCCAGCCTCTGCTAATGTGGAAGAGAAAATGGGCCCTCCCATTCTTCTTGGTCTTTAGCTGTAGGAGTAGGAATGGAGATTTAAAAAAATAGCTAGATGGAATATACTTACCAACAATACTTCTCAGAAACACCATCTCAAGAAAGAAAGGCATTTTTTTCAAATTAAAAGATATTCTGCATAGGGCTGGGGATTTAGCTCAGTGGCATAAGCACCTGCTTGGCAAGTGAAAGGTTGTGAGTTCGAACCCCAGTACCACAAAAAACAAGAACAAAAAAAACCCCAAAGATATTCTGCATATATTGCTTCCCCCAATTACTTAATTATATGATTATTTAATTAATGAGTGGTGTCATTAGTTTCTTTATCCACCTGCCTGATTTCAAATTATCTACTGGATTTCTCAAGACTTGACATCATTTGATGCTTGTGCCAGTCAGGAAACCAGAATTTATGCCAGGTAGCTCAATATAGGAAATTTAATTAGAGGAGTTAATTGCAAAGATCTTGGTAAAACTGACAGAGCAAACAGGATGATGGAACTACTCTGATTTTAGAAGCTGAGTTAGGAGATGGCGTTCTTGGAATTTAGCTTCCTTGGCTTTCCTTTGCTGGATTCTGGAACTCAAGAGCAGGGCATCCCAGTGGGAGTGAAGCTCCTAGGAACTGGAACCATGGAGCAGATGTAGCTCTTGCTGGGGAAACTTTTCCAGGCACCGAAGCAGGAGAAGGAGAATTACCCTGGTTTTCTCCTTTATCCCATCTGCCTTTTGCCAGCACCTCCCATTGGCCAACAGAAGCCAATATGTCTAAAAGTATAGGAAATGTGGATCCCAGGGTCAGGCTTAAAAGATGGAAAGAGAAGAGAGAAAGCAGGACAAAGAGAGGGAAGCCAAGAGGTGAATGATGGAGATATGGATTATGTCTCATGAAAGATATTCTGAAATTCTAATCCCTAGTGCCTCAGATTGTAACCTTATGTGGAAATATGGTCAATGAAAATGCAATTAGTTCAGATGATGTTGTATTGTGTAGGGATGGCCTTTAATCCAGGAGGCGAGCCATACAACCACGAGAGTACTACTACCCACTGAGGCAGAGATCAGTGTGAAAGACCATGCTACACAATCTACGAGGCATGGAAGAGATCCTTCCTTAGAATCCCCAGAAGGGACCAAGCCTTGAGACTTCTTGATTTTGAACTTCTATCTCCCAGGACTATGAAAGAATAAAGTTGTGTTGGAATAAGTCACCCAATTTGTGCTACTTTGTTTTGTTTCTTGGCACATGTGTGTGTGTGCACGTGTGTTAGCTGCCAGTTGAACTCAGAGCCTCGCATGTGCTAGGCAAGTGCTTTACACTGAGTTACATCCCCACCTCTTGATCTTGTTTAATGTAATTTAAGTGGCATCCATAAAAGTGAGTAAGGACATGCACTTGTTCTGCGTCCAAGGACAAAGCCTACTGCCGTGCGCAGCCCAGATAGAATGAATGTTCAAGGCGTTCTGGCCTCGCGCTGTTCTGCAGTGGGATCTTCTAGTGAACATACAGTGAACACTGAGCATAGCACATTAAAACAAAAGATTAAATGAAAGAGATCACTACATTCCTTGATCAAAGATGGAACCTATGAATGTTTTATTTGTTGAATTGATATAACTTGTTAAGTTGAAATGCTTATGGACTTACCCACAAAGATGGCAGCTGTCTTATCTGTTGTGACCTGATATATCTTTTCTTAAGACTCATATTATGAATTTATCATATTTCATGTTGTTAATGTTTGAAGACAATATTAATGTCCCTTATAAATATCTAGTGTTGGGTAGTATCATCTATTTCTCTTCATAGCTAATCAAGGTCTGTGTTGAAAGAATTCCTAAAGTTCTTTAAAAACAAACAGCAACACCGGTAACAACAACCGCTACCACCCATGTGACACCAACAGCCTAAGACATGAATGTGAGTACTGAGAAAAAAGAGTGGTTATTTGTGTTCAGACACCCCAGGTTTTAAAGGGCCATGGAGCCATATGACTTTTAGAAACTCTCATGCATTCTTACCATGGTCACTGAATCAACTATTTAGTAATTGCTTAGAACAATCTCCTCTGATGGGGGAAAACAAATGTCTTCTCACATATGATCTTCCCCCAAAGATTTAGAGAATATAATCACTGTTTTAAATGACATTCTTACATGGGCTTGTGGTAGTCAAGTGCATGGTTTTTTAAGACCTAAAATAACAAGAGTTATTTCGACCTATGCTTTTATCTGTTTTAAATATTTTTTTCACCTCCACAGTAGCACAATGAAAATGCTCCTTGCAAAGGTACATTCTGTTTTTTACTTTTTTTTTCCCAGAGGGAAAAGGAGAAAGCAAGGACTTGAAGACTTTTTTTCCCCTCTCTTTCAAGACCTTCTATATTGTGACCTGAGAGTTCTCTGGAGATATATATTCGCTCATTTCCCTGAGTCATGTGGGATGGATTAGGTTTGGTGAGATATTCCTGCTCCTTTCTAAGGTTTAAACTGGCAAAATTTGCCTGATTTTATTTGACGTTGTAATCTTTACAATACTTGTGTATTTCATAGGAATAAGAATTATTGCCTGACTTCTGCAGTGTCTGTACCTTCAGGCCTGTAATACTTTGCAGATGAGATCTCTGAGAAAACTTAGCCTCAGGAAGCCCCCAACCGAGCGCTGCTTCTATTGCTGCTGAGCTCACTTCCAGTTCCCAGCGGGTTCCCTGTGTGTCCTGACAGCTGCCTCCACCGTGGTTTCACAGTTCTTGCTGGAAAGCAGACTCTTAGCTCACTGGAGAAGCAATGTCCCTCTGACAGAGCTCCAGGTTCACTCCTAAGGCCAGTGTACATGCTGGCGACAGTCACCTGTGTCCTAGCTGAAGAGATGCTGAGGCTCTGGTATCAGACTCAGGTAGACTAACTGAGCTCCTGTCAGTTCCACCGTGTGTTTCTTTATACTGTTGCATGGTAAGATAGTTAAGGTGGGGCAACCCACTTTCTGGGCCCCCTTCGGTCCCTCTTAGATAGAAGCTATCTTTTTCTCAGTACATGCTTCCTACTCAAAACCTCTGTCATTCCTAGAGTTCATTCCTTGATTTTAGAGGACACAAGTTTGGTGTTTTGGACATCTAGCAGGTTGGAAGTTATAATATTACCCTTATATTATTTGGATTATTTGGCAGTCGTATATCATACACCCTATATCAGTGGCACACACCTGTATTTCCAGAACTTGGGAGGCTGAGGCAGGATGATTGCCTTGAGTTTGAGGCCAGCTTGGGCTAAAAAATGAGTTTAAGGCCAACTTGGACTACATAGTGAGACTTTGTCTAAAAATAAAAAAAAAAATGAGAGAGAGAGAGAGAGAGAGATATGTCCTTTCTAAAGCTTTCCTAATCATTCACTCAAGAATAAGGTAGAGTACATATCTCATGTGTTGCTTTTTGCTAAAATATGTGAGCATTAACAAGAGATTTGTGACATGGTTCCCATGAGAGAAGGGAGAAGACTTATTTGGCTGAACCAAGAATCCAGTACCAATTCCCAAATCCCTTTATCTCTTGTCTGCATCCACTGTGGCTACTGGAAAAGCCAATTATTTGTTTCTCTAATCTTTTTTTCTTTTGTGACTAGTAGTGACCATGTGACCTACTTTAAATAAAACAGAATTACATCAGGGCCATTACCTCCGCCATTCCTTTGAGGTCAGAGCAATATCTAATTTATGGTTTAATGCCTGCATGATGTTTCAGAATGAATATATATTACATTTATCTAGCCATTTCCCAAATGAGAGATCATTATTTTCTATTTTTCATATTATAGCAATGTTGCAATAAATATCTCATTTCAATGAAAGTTCCCATTCTTGTGTACTAGTACTTTTCTTTCTTATAAGAAGAGTCATAGATGCAGATTAATAGACCAAAATATACAAGTATTTAAATTTCAAAAGATACTGACAGATAATTTTTTCCAAAACTACTGCATTCCTCATTCCTTGTAGCTCTGTGTAAGTGGGTTTATCTCCCTATATCTTTATCGACACTGAAGTTATTTCTCTTTTCAATTTGTTCCAATTCTTATAAAACAAAATTAGTCACTAGGGTTGTTTTAACTTCCATTCCTCTGAATCATACTGAGATTGTTATCTTTTTATAGGTTTGTTGGCCATGTATATATCATCCACTATTAATTGCTTATCATCATCATCCATTTTTCCAATCTGTTCCTTAGGGACTTAGTGCAGGCTGATGTATGTCTGTCTTATGTAAAAAATAATTTTTCTATCCTGCTCTGTGTTTTGAGTGACAAATGGTTTTTAACAATCTGTGTGATCAAATATACTTTTTTCTTTCTGACTTCTGAGTCTACTCTTCCTCCACGCAAAGAGTTTATTTTGTGAAATTTGTTTTAGAATGTATTCCTTTGGGAATCAGCAGCATCAGCCATATTTACTGTAAAGCGAGCTACAGCAGCAAAGGAATGTTTCTGAAATGTTGTAGATAGGAAAGTGTGCTGAATATATAATGATTAAGAGTCAGATGGTCTTGGATGTGAGGTCCATTTTCTGGGTGGAGATCCTGGGCAACTGTGGAGACTTTGGGCCAGATTTTGAACTGAATGTTTGCATCACCCTCAAATTCATATGGTGTCCACTATAACTATTTGGAAAGCATATTTAAGGTTAAAAGAGGTGGGTTGGATGCCTGATACGAGAGGATTAGTGTTTTTATAATAAGCACCAGAGAGCCTGCCTACACCCTCCTTCCTTCATTCCCTCTCTCCTCTTATCTCTGTCTCAAACTTTTCCCCCTCCTCCTTCTTTCTCTTCCCCTTCCTCTTCCTCCTCCTCCTCAAACATACAACTTAGTGAAAAAGCCTTGGAGCAAAGTCAAATGTGCCTGCACCTTGACTGCCACATTCCAAAACTGAGAAAATAAATGTCTGTTGTTTGAGTCATTCAGTCTGTGGCATTTTGCTATGGCAGCTGGAGTAGACTAAAACAATGTAAATTATTAAATGACATAGAAAAAGTCATGATAAAGTTTTGAAGATAGGAAGTAATGCTTAGTAAGAGAAACAAGCATAAGCAAGCCTCAAAAAGGGAAAATTACTTCCTCTTTTGGCTAATGTGAACTCTGAACAAAGTTACAGGGTCCAGATCACTGAAGGGGTTCTTCTAGGCCAGTGATGTGCAATCCAGGGTCCCCTACAGCCTCTTCCTGTTCTCTCCCACCCCCAAGTCACTTTTTCAAAAGTATCTGTAGTGACAACCCCCATGTGCCTGAGTTCCTGACTCTTACCTCCAGCTGCCCACAGCTCCTGGCCTTCATGGTTCCATTTTCATTTAACCACACTGGTTGCCTGGTCTCCCGGGTGTCCCTGTGGGGACTGGGCGTATTGTCTAGGTGCTTGTTTTGCTGAAGCCAGTGAATGAGGCATGAGGAACACTTCAAAAGAAAGCATTCAGACTGCAGATTTTGGCAGCTCTTCTGTTTTGAAAGACAACAAAACAATGGGAAGGAACAGGATATCATTCTCTTGGAGTTTTTCTGCTCAGCTCTGGAAACAAGAGTAACATTTTGCATTTTGGGGAGAATCATTTAAACCAGGTCCTTATCTGGAGTAAGGTTTCATAAAAAACAAAAACATCAACCCCAAAATTTCTCCAGATAATTCAAACTGATCCAATATAAATAAATATCTCCTTACTGGTAGGTATTGCTAATTAATAAAAGTACATTTTGATTAACTTCAGAAATTGTGGTTTTTCAAATGTAAGCCTCTGATTTACTTCTCTGACAAACTTTAAATAATTTAATGGAAAAAATGAGGGCCCCAGGCTGTCAATGAAGTCCCAAAAAGAAAGCTTGTTTAATTTGATGGGAGGTGGGCATGGGCTTGACAGAGGATAGCTACTTATCTTATGGTAGCCAAAAAATGAGAGAGAGAGAAAGAGACAGAGAGAAAGAGAGAAAGAAAGAAAAGAGCTGAGGACAAGCAAGAATGCACAGGGCTTAACCCTTCTGGGTAATAAATTCTCAGTAAAAACAGCAGCAGTGCCTAACTACAGGTGATCCAGGATGACCTCAGATACATTTAACAATAGCAATGTTCTGGATGATCAAGAAATACTGCCTGGTAGATATGACACATTTATCAGTTTTCCAGGAAGATATCACCCATGAAAAACCACTTAAAGGAACAAGGAGTCAGAAAGGGAGGAGCAGACACAGGCACAATATACTGACTTGTTTGTCTTTAGCAGGCAGCTGCCATGGATTAAAGATTTTGGGTACATTTATCAATGATGGCATAAATTGGAAATTATAGCCCCTTGGGGAGTGTGTGTGGCCATCTCCTCTGACTCAGGGATACCACTTAGGACTGTATCAATATTAGTTATGAACAACTGTCAGTTCTTTAAGGAGAGGAGTGTGAGAAGAAATATGGTGCAACCAATGGAACAAATAAAATTGATAAACTTTCAAGGCACTATTCCAATACTACACATAGGGTGTGGAGGCGAGGAGGCAGTCTATGTCCCTTAACTGGCCATTTGTTAGCCAATCAGACAAATACAGGTATCTTAGTTACTTTTCTCATTGCTGAGACAAAATAGCTGACACTCAAAGTTAAAGGAGGAAAGGGTTTGTAGCAGTTTCATTTCATAGTTGGCTGGCTCCAAGGCAGGATGGCACATGACAGAGGGACAACAGTTCATGGCAGGCAAGAGGCAGAAGGCAGCAAGGCAGCAAGCAGCAAAATAGCAAAGCAGCAAGCAACCACAGCAGCCTTCTTTCTGTCCCGCATTCTATCCAGGACACATGCCCCTTTGGTGGGTAGCACCCACATGAGCCTTCCTATTACCCACATCCAGAACTATGCCAGACCAATCAGTGGACTACTTTAGTAATCTCACACAATTCCAGCATCACACACTCTGATCCAGCCACCTCTGAGAAAGCCCCACACATGACTGCATGAGGCTTTGGGGAGGGACCTTTAGACACAAATCATAACAACAGAGTACAGGAAAAGTGTGTTTAAAAGCCTCTATTTTGAATTTGAATCATACACTCAACTTTCTGTCCTACCACTGGGTATTTTCCCATCCTCTTCTAGGGGTCTTCCCCAGTTTTTCCCTGGGCAGGACTGATAATAGATTCATGGGATATTTGTGTGGCCCATTCCTTACGGTCAGTCACTCTTAAGTTTTCCCTTCCATTTTCCTCCTTTCCTCTGATCTTTCAGGTCTCAAAATCTCATGTACTCCCACAAGGATTCTCTCTTTGACCAAACTTTATTTAGGCTCCTGAGTCCTTTTTCAAGTCAGACCTTGTCCCTAGCCCTGTTCTTGGTCTGCAGAGTTGAGTTTTAGAAAACAATCCTATTAACCCAGTGTATTAGTTACGTTCCTGTCTCTAGGACAAAATAACAGACATCTACAACTTAAAGGAGGAGAGGTTTATTTTGGTGCACAAGGTTTTAGAGGATTCAGTTCCTGGTTGGCTGTCTCCAAAACAGAAAGGGTACAGTGGTCGGGACAGGCGGAAGACAGCTGCTCATCTTATGGTAGCCAAACAGGAGGGAGAGAGGGAGGGAAGGAGGGAGGAAGGGAGGGAGAGAGAGAGTGAGAGCGAGAGCGAGAGCGAGAGAGAGAGAGAGAGAGAGAAAGAGAGAGAGAGAGAGAGAGAGAGAGAGAGACCCTCCAGGTCACATCCCAAGTGATTTGCCTGCAATGAGGCCCACCTCCTAATAGCACGGTCAGTCCTGAACTCATCAGTGGACTAATGCACTGATGAGCACCCAGTCACCTGCTAAGCACATGAGACTTTTGGGGAATATTTTGTATCGAAGCCATAATAGCCAGTTTATCCAGAATTCCCCATCCTTGCTGTCCAATCAAGCTCTTTTTTTCTCCATACAGTCTTGATATCCAACCATGCTCCTCACTGTAATTTTTTATCACTCCAACAGTCTCCTTGCTTTTGGTTATAAATCCCTGCTCCTCTCTATAGTGCCCAGAGCAGAGCTCAACTTTTCTCCCATCTTGCAATAATCTTGAACAAAGCCTCCTTGCCATTGTAACAAGTGTCAGGATAGTTTCTCTTTAATGTTGTCCACTCCTCAAACTTTTACGCATGTATTCTCCTTTTTCTTAAGCTCTTCATCCTCTATTAACTGATGGTGCTGGCAGTGTTGAGTCCAAAGGGATGAGAGAGAAGAGAGGAAGGAGCCCTTCTCAGTGGTTTGTTCACCAGCCTGTTAGGTGGGATAATCAGGGCTTCCCACTACTCAGGTTAGCTGTTCTATTATGCCTCTCTTCCTTCTTTTTGTTAAAAAGAGACTCTGGGCCCCAGAATTAAGAAAAAAAAAAAAAAGCAAGCAGAAAAGCTCTGTAAGCCCTTCATTTGTGACACTGAAAGAACTCATTCTGCAGAGGTGAGAAACTCCATTCTCCCACACAAAAAAATTAAGCTATATATGGCTTTAGAAATGACTATCCTCATATGAAACTGGTGCAAAGCAAACAACCAAAGACTATGCTGAATTATTGAGGCAATGGGAAAAAATGGGTGTAAGGTCAGTTGAACTTAGATTTAAAGCCTCGTCCCCCCATTTACCTTGCTAGCACTTTATAGCAGGTAAATACAGGAGCCCCAGTCCCTTTATCTGCAAAATTCTTTACCTCATGATGTTGGAGAGAGGAATAAACCAGCAGCTGAAACTGACAGTTGTATTTTAAAGGTCCTCATTTCCTTTCATTCTGTCTGAGGACTATGGTCTCCATGGGGCCTGTTTTGGAGACAATTAAAGCATGTGGTTCAAAAACGGTTTATTGAGGGGCCCCTGGCCTGAGTTGGAAGGAGAACCAGCAGCCCCAGAACTCTGACCATGGAGGGACTCAGGGTGCAGCACACAAAGGCAGTTTGCCCGCCCTCTCGGTAAGCACCCCTGGCATGAATGAGGCAGGAGAAGAATCACTCAGCAGCTCCCATGAGCCTACCAGTGCGCGGGCTGAGAATCAAACTCCCTCCCCCACCCTACCCCATTAGCAAGTGAGAGCCAGATATCTAGACATCTCTTGAGAGGTTGACCATATGCAATGTAGTAAATAGCGGGGGATTTCCTTCTACCATCTCTTTGAAGGCAAATATATTTATCACTGTTTTGCTTTGTTCTGATTAATGGTATTGCGCTATTCAATGTTCTGTTTTGATAAGTTCTAGAATGCCCTGCATTTCCTTTGATTTGGCTATACCTGATTGAAAGAACAACTGTTGGAAGATAACAGGATATACTATGGTACCTATTACTGTTATGCCAGTAACCTGTCGAGGGTTTCTGTACCAATTTCACTGCACTGTCTCAGTTGGCTTTGTTCCATCTTATTCTGTTGTATTTTGCTACCTTCAAAATAATAAAAAATTAAAATAAATAAATAAATAAAAAGTAAATAACAACAAAACAGATCAGTAAGGTACTGAGCAAGCTGAAACATGATATAACTAAACAGATAATGGACTTGAAAAGCAAAAGGAGGAAAAGAAAGCGCTCTAAAGGATATAACTGCATGTGTGTTTAAGTGTGTAGGATTGGTAACCATGTTGTTAAATTTTTTTTGGATCATTGAACAGAACTGTTTGCAGCCTCACTGTTTGAATGTCTACCTTGTATGCTTTAATTTTGTAACTTGAACAACTATATCTAGAAGACAATATGTAATTTATCAACTAGTGATTTCTGTTTAATTTTTTCTTTTTCTTTGAAATTCTGTATTGTTTCTTCCCTTTTTTCTGTTTTGCTTTTTTTTCTTCTTTAAATAAAATTTTAAAAAACAAAAAAAATGGTTTACTTCTAATTCTCAGTGCTTTATTTTGTGATTTGATTATAATATATTTTAAGAAGTCACAACATTTTGTGCATTTATGAATATTTTATGATGCAATTATAATTCTCTTACTATAAAATTTATAAAGGCATTTTAAAGAATAAATTTATTTATTCTTATATACTTTTGGACAGAACAAAGTGCCAATTCTATAACGAGTTAAGAGTAATGAGAAAAACATGAAGTTTGCTGTAATAATAAAGTAAATGCTGGCACTTAAGCTTTATATATGTTTTACAGAAAGATCAAAATATTTTGTAAAGTGTAGAGAATGAATAATAAGCTCCCATGTATCTGTCACCTAATTTACGATTATTATATTCTGCTAATCTTGTTCTGTCTATACGCCACCCTCCAATTCTTGCCATTCTCTTCACTGGAGTATTTTATTTATTTACTTATTTATTTTTTTCATTCTTCATTCAGTGCATTTTTAAACCGTAAACTATAGTCCTGGCCTGTCAGTTGATTTTTATTAGTACATGTTGGTAGTACACGTTGATTGCATTCATGTGGGGAGGGGTGCATGGAATAATGCATCTTAATTCTCTTTACACCCCTTCCTGCCCTTTTGCTCCCCCTTCCCTTTGTTTCTTGGTCCTCTTGCCATTTGCAAAAGATTTATCTCAAATTCTAGGCATCATATTTTAGCATGTATTTCTAATAGATAAGGATCCTTCTTTTTTTTTATATGACACTTTCTTATCCTAACCAGTAAAATTTAAAAACAAATTCTTGTAGCTTACATAGTTTTTATATATTTTGTATATTTGTTTGTTTTTAGGTTTTTTGAGGCATAGTCTTACTGTGCAGTTCAGGCTGGCCTTGAATCCACTTATGTTAGTTAGCCCAGGCTGGGTTTGAACTCACAATAATCCTCTTGCTTTGGCCTTTTGAGTGCTGAGGTTGCAGGCATGTGCCACTATGCCTGGCAGTTCTTATATATTTTTTAATATTCATCAAGTATTTAAATAACTTTGCCTCAAAAATAGCTTTTATAGTTGACTTGATTAAATCAAGATTCAAATAAGATATGTACATTGTATTACTTCGGTATGTTTCATTAGTATTTTTAAATTTGTACTATACCTCCTTTTGTAGTATCATTAGTCTCATCTCCTATATTTTAATAAATGGTAGTCAGATTTAAATGCTTGATCAGATTCAAGTTCATTTTTTTCATTAGGAAAACTTCATGGAAGGAGTTGGTATCAACTATTGATCACATCTGGAGGCACATTTACACTGATCAGAGAACAGAAAAGATATGTTGATTTCCCACTAGAGTAATAGAATTCTCTATTTGTGGTAGAAATATTCTATCTTTGGAGTAAGACAGAATTGCAATATTAAGCTATATGATCATATACAAGACATTGTGGATTTCATCTTGTTGGGTACTGGATATTTTTGTAGTTCTATAAATATTCTTGAACCTTGATGTGGGATGCAGTTAAATTACTTCTAAGTAGTTTGGCCTTTTTGGATATTATTTTTAGGATTGTTAGATGGGCCCAGAGCAACATTAATCTAGGACTAATTGTGTGTCACTATTGAAGTGGGACTCTTATTTCTCTACCAAATCACCAATTTGGTTGTTCGTGCATGTGAGCAACAGGTACTGTCACTGCTAATATTTGTAGTAGCTCTTTCCCTAGTCTCATAGCTTTTTCACATATGCATCAGTCTTCTACTTAATATTCACAAGGGCACCTCTTAAGTCTTTGCAGTTCTTTCTGTGCTGTCTCTTCTCCATTACTCTGCTCTGTGAACACTACCTGCCTTGATCTCCCCATGTAAGCTAGTTTCACCTCCTCAGTTGCTGGGCTTCACCTAGGTTGCCCCTTCCTGTGCCATAACCTGGAAATACAAGCATGTAGGTTGGGACAATCATAGGACTAACTTAATTTCCTTCCCATTTCTTAAGAATAACTTTTCTTCATTTCTTGATACTCAATCTCTTGAAAACGGTTGGTTCTTGTATTGGGTCTAGATTTTTAGCTGTTTTATATAGAAGGGAAAATAATATTGCTTTATGTTGGCCAGAAGTTAATGCTTCTGGGAGGTTTGAACCCAGGAAGGATTGGGAGAGGGAACTGAGTTCAGGGTGTTTGCACTGAGTTATATCCCCAGATTTAAACACACACACACACACACACACACACACACACACACACACATTTTTTGAAACAGGGTCTTGTTAACTTGTTAAATCACTCAGTTGTCCATGCTGGGCTGAAACTGGCGATTCTCTTACCTCAGCTTTCTAAGAATACTGGGATTACAGGAATGAGCTGCAACATCCTGTTAAAAGGACCTCCTAACTGAAGGTCTACTAATTCATGAACATGGTATGTATCTTCATTTATGTGGATTTTATTCAATTTGGCTTAGTAAATATTCTTTCACTTTTTGGTGTAGAGGCTTTCTAGCTATTGGAATGAGTCTCAGGTATTTGATTTTTAAAAACATGTCTTTTTGGCATGCTCTGTTATTTCTAGCAGATTTATACTTCCTGTCTGCTGTTCATTGCATTAGACCTAAAAATTGTGGGGTTTTTTTGTTTTTTGTTTTTTGGTACCAGGGATCGAACTCATGAGCTAGTGCTTGCCAGGCAGGTACTTATGTGCTTGAGCCCTAAATTTTTTTTTTTTTTTTTTTTTAGCATTTTTGCTGTACTGGCTTGATAGTCATGAATCAACTCAACTGTTCTTGATCTGCAAACATCTGATTTAAAAAAAAAACTATGATTTTGTAGCTTATCCTACTTTCTGTCATGGAATCCAAAGAGAATCTGTTGAATGGAGGGTGGGTGGAGGCTGGCATCCCAGGAAATAGTCCATAGGTTCTCTGTCCACTCTTCAGTGTATCTTACAGACATCTTGGAGTTGTTTGAAAGTCATTGGTATGATCAAATAGTATAAATCTTGTTTAGGGGCTCCAGTCTTTATTTTATGATTTGGTTTTTCTTAATACTTTCAGTATCCAATACTCTCTTTTCTTTTACATGCCACTGCTTATGGTGTTTCCTCTCCAGGATACCTGCCTATCTCCTAATTTAGGTCACCTGGAAGTCTAGCTCACCTGTAAGGATTTCTGCCTTTCAGACCTCTCATGGCACTTTATTATTTAGGATCTGAAATTTAGACATACTAATTGTTGTACATAGGCAGGTACCATACTACTGTTTGGCAAGTGTTACTTTTGCCTCTATTGCTAGATATTCTTTCTTATGTCTTGTTTGGGCCTGGAGCTTTAGGGAAACTATAAATATTTGTGCCTATGTTGACCCTGAAAGTGTGATGATTGCCATTTGGTTGTTGAATTTGTGTCAGCCAGGATTGTCTTGTGTTTTTGTCTTGAAGCCCATATGGAATCCACTTAAAATGAGACTGTTTGGGATCGCTGTCAGCCCTACTGAATAAGATGTTTGACTTTGTCTCCACAGCTATGCCATAGGATTCTGGTTTCATGTGTCTTTTTAGTACTAGTGAGGCTTGAAATGTGCTACACAGATATTTTAACTTTCCTGCTTCCTCTACCCCCCCAGCCATGCTAGTCTATGCTCTATGAAACCTTGCCTCAGTGGGGCAGACTGGCAGTGATCCAGAACCACACTTCAGTTGGATTAATGTAGCTATGAGAGGCGCCAGCTGAGAGTGTGTCTTTTCCCTGATATCCACTGAGCTGTCAGCAACACAACTGGCATATCGTAAGGTGGCACCCAAAATATCTAGGCAAGCTCTCAACATGTAATTGCAAGGATTTAGAATTAGTTTGTTAGTCTTGATTCAGCCTGTTTACCATTCCCCAAAACAACTATTTCCAGGCTTTTCAGATTGAACAGATTTCTGAGAGATGCGATGTTTTCTTCTTTCCCCAGGAAAATTAGAGAAGCTTTACCACCTTTGCCTCGTTTTTTTTTTTTTTTTGTGTGTGTGTGATGCATGTTCTTGAGGCTGCCACATTAATAACAGTATCTGTCTTACAGAGCTGCTATCAAGATTTTTAAAAGGCACCAGTCTTGTTAAAGTTTTATGCATATTTTTTAAAAGTTTGTCAATGCATATCATGCATGTTCTTCATGCATATTTTATGTTTTTTTAAAAAACCCTTTCATGAGGTAGTTGGGGAGCCAACACAACAAAAGAAATATGTAAGTGAATACCAATAAGGTCACTTTTTTAGAAGATCCAGACTTTGGAGAGTCCAACTCCAAATTTTAGGAGCACAGGACTGAATCTTCATAGTACCTTTAGGTCAAATCTGTGACCTGCCTGGCACATCTGGAGTCACACAGTCCCCAAACTTGCATGGATAGCTACATTCCACATCTACATTTTCTTTTATTGGCTTGCTATATCTTTCTTAGAAAACAAATCTCCACTGCATTTTTTAGTAGTATTCAAGCCTGTGCATTCATTCTTTCATTAAATTGCTTGTGCAGTTGGGGTTCTGTCACTCTAAGGTATAGTCTAATAAACACTGAACTTTAAAGTCTATCCAGAAATCAGCGAGTAGAGTGGAGCTGTATTCAACATGAACTTTGGGGGTTTGTGTACTTTTCAGTTCATTTTTCATCTCTCATTAGCCAGTAAATCTTGCCCTCTGATAGTGGTTGTGGACACAGGTAGTCAGATTACTGTGTAGATCCCTAGGAAGTTTATAGTGGGAAATTGTGGTCTCTCTCTTGCAAAAGATCTTATTATTGTTAAAATTCCTTGAGACATGAATCGAGACATTTGAGTACTTTATCATCTTAGTTCTGAAATGAAATCTCTTGGGGGTTGCTGGACCTAAATCTTGGCAGGCAGTGGCGTGGAGCAAACTCCTCCTTTCTCTGGCCCATGGGCGAAGGGATTTACTGCTCAAGTAGATAAGATTCGATGCAGTTAGACATTGTCAACATGTCCTGGTGCAAATGCAATGTCCTTCCTTGACTTCCCATAGGAAAAATAGATCTTGTGACATTTTCATTTCTCAACTATAGTATCCAAGCATCTTTTCTCATAAAGGGTGCTGACACATTGGCCTTTAAAGGTATCCATTGTGGGAAGACTTGGGAGTACAGTTGTCAATGCATATCATGCATGGTCCTTCATGCATATTTTATGTTTTTTTAAAAAACCCTTTCATGAGGTTGTTAGGATGTACAGATTAATCATTTGTAGGTCAACATGTTTACAAGTGCACATGTAATTTAAAAACAATCCACACATAGCTATTATGGGGCATATCTGTAAGAAATAAGTATTTCCTGTTTGATGGTGTTAGTATCCGCTTAGATTATAACGGCAGAGGCTTGGGGTGTCTCAAAGGGAGGAGTGGACTGACCTCCACTGTAGCCTTTTTGCTCCTGGCTTATTACCCTTTTGGTTGGTTGGTTGTTTACTCATTTGATCATTTACTCACTCAACACTTTGTGCAGGTATGTTGCTGGGTGCTGTAGTGAAACCTCGGAAGGCAGAGATGGTCACCATAAGAAACTACAAAAGAATAAGAAAGATGAAATGATCAGGTGATTGGTAGATAGCAGGCAATGAGACAAGTAGAGAAGCATAATGGAGAGTTTCAGTGCTGGTATGGGGGTGGGGATGGGGAAGCAATCTGGCAGAAACGATTTTCATTTTGCAATATTTGGTAGCACAAAGCTCTTTTACTCTGCTATGCTTCATTCCCACTCAGAAATTATGCTCTTGTCTCTCTATGTTTATTCTTCTACATTAACTTTGCTTTTTTTTTTTATTAAATTCCAAATTTGGGCTAAATTGAAGTTACAGATTATTTTAGGGTGAATCATCATCTTCATTGAGTTATCTTACACAAGAGCAAAATAATTTCCTCCATTTTTCACATTTTTAAAAACAAATTTTAGGAACACTTTTTTCAGTATTCCCTATATTGGACTGGATGAATTTATTTCTAGGTAAATTCCTATTTTTTAAGCTGTGATTATAAATGTCTCATTATATTTCATAATTTGATTAATTGTGTTAAATAATCAGTGTTAGAATATTATGGCACAATAGAGAAGCAAAAGTACAAAAATGAACAGGTTTATTGAGCTAAGGATGTGGAAAGGAGCACACAGTCCATGGCAGCTGGGCTGTCTCCTTCAACCAGATATAGAGAGGCACAGAGTTATATGACCTCTGATTGAAGGGGCGCATGGGGCAGATATTGATGATGTGTGAGGAACCGACTGGAATTCTCTGTGTGTGCAAACAGGAAGAGGAGTTGCAATTAGGGCTGAAGAAGAAGCAGGAAATGGTAAATGTTCCCGCTTTGGCCTTCTACCACGCTGGACCACCGCCATAACTGTACAGTAATTTATACTAGGGCAAGAACCTTTCACAAGGGTAGTAGGTTTTGAGTGTCTATTTTTCACCTGGGCATAAAGCAACTCCACCAGGCACAGGTAGCTTCCTCTCATTTACATATTGCTTTGGATTAGGCTTCTAGGAGGTGGATTTGGGACAGAAGTCTTTATGCAAGAAATTTATGGGAATATTTTCTCAAGAAAACATCCATGAAGGTGAGGGAAATGAGATTTGGAAAAGGAGAAACTGAACCACAGAAAGGCTAGAGGAGCCCCAGAACTGGGCTGGTTCTTTAGAGTATCCTGAATTGAGGCAAGAGAGCCAGGCCTTTTGTACTCCCACACTGACCAGGCAATGGCTGCCCAATACCTTGTCCTTGTCCCCCTACCAAGGGGTAACCTTGGGCCATCTAATTCCCTTCAGCAGAGGGCAGTTATCACAGCCCTTAAAAGTCAACACTCCATACTGCTGGAGAACTGAGGTCTGGTCCTTAGAGGGAGAGTCAGTGGTATCCCACAGGACCTATCACCCTGGAACTGGTACTGGTACTGATAATAGGGAAATTAAACTCCCAACCTACTACATGTCCCTTATGAGTTAGTGTTCTCTAAAACTGAAGAATAAATTTTAGGGACAATGCAAGTTAAGAGCAGAATATATTTATTGAGAGAAAGCAAGCTTTGGTCTGAGAGATAGAAGAGGTCCCAAGTGGGTTGCCAAGGTGTCAGTCTTTTCTAGGGATTTTATAGAGTAAAACCATGAGTTGAGATGGGTCCAAGGTGGGGAAAAATGGGAACTGGCATGGTGGACATAAGGTGGGACAGAACTGTGGTCAACCAATAAGAATAATTGCTCAGGTCAAATTGATTAAATCAGGAACAAATGGGGAAGCAAGTCACATACTAAGAAGTGGGCATACTTAACAGCAGTGATTCTTCCCGTAGGGGGTTGGGATGGTGACTCTTAACTTCCTCAGGGTGATAGAGAACTATTCAGACTATCAATCCTTAGAATGAGGGTGTATTTGCTTTGCTTTTTGTCTTGAGATCTGACCCACAGCAGGAGTTGTTTGTCTCTTCCAAAGCTTCAAGGTATTTGAACTTCTGCTCTGGCTCCTTGGAGGGCTCAGCCCTGTCTGACTATCTGTATACTTCTATATATTTCTAACTAACTCAGCTGCCTGTAACAATACTAAGTCTCAACCCCTAAATGACTACCGTCAAGGACACTGACTACACTAATAAACCCAGCAAGTCAAAAAGACCTAGGTATCTGCTCTTTCTATTTCTGTTAAAAGACTTGGTATTTAAATTTAACTTTTAAAGATTTGCAAAATCATTTTACTAGTGAACATGATATTGATCATTTTGTTTTCTGAAAATAGGCAACACTCATTTTGAACTTATTGTGATGCCCTTTGGCGTGTTAAATAATATACATGCTTGGTATATGAAAACTTACCAAAATAGCATGGTGGTTTGTCAGTTCAAACACTGTTGGACAGTTTTGAAATGCTTTGACTACTTCAGAACTACTCCAACTTCCTCAACAAACACTCGGAGGGAGACTTAAACATAAGGTTATTTCTTTGTTTCTGCCCCACTCAAATTTAGTGGGATTTAATTTGCATAAAATAAAATGCATCTATTTTTTTGTATTTAAAGAGAAAAAACAGGAAAAAGGTAGAAATACTACAGAATTTCAAGAAAAGAAGATAAATAGTAAGAAATCACTAGTTGATGCATTACACATTGTTCTTTTAGAAATAGTTATTCAAGTTACAGGATTAAAGCACACAAAGTAGGCACTAAAGCAGTGAGAGTGCAAACAGATCTGTTCAACACTCTAACAAGAACCTAGAAATATGGTCATCAATCCCACACATCTAAACATACATGCAGCTATATCTTTTATAGTGCTTCCTATTTCAGCTTTTTTTTACAATAGCAATTATACATTTTTAAAATTTTTAAAATTTTATTTAAAGAGAAGAAAAAAAGAAAAAAAAAACCAAAAAAGGGTAGCAATAATACAGGATTCTAAAAGAAAGAAAAAGGAGAAAGAAAAAGCCCCACTAAGAAATCAGTAATTTATAAATTACGTATTGTCATCTTGTTCAAGTTACAAAGTTAAAGGGTACGTAGTAAATATTCAGTCAAACTACAAACAGTTTTGCTCAAAGATCCAACAAAGATTCAGCAATATGAATGCACCCATTTTAAGTACAGAGGCTGATGAGTGTACTTGTATGGCCACCACCACAAGGCTGTATAGAACATTTCCCTCGTTCCCTTCCCAGCCTGCCCCCATCCCCTGTCCCACCTCATTCTTAGACAATCACTGATCTGCTTTCTGTCAGATTTCACATACATGGATTTATAAAATACATATTTTTTCATGCTTGATGTCTTTCATTTGGAGTAACATATTAAAATATTTTTCTTGAGGTATAATTTACACCCAGTATAACTCACACATTTTAAGTGTACAGTTTGATGACTTGAAAATGTATACAACTACGCAATCATTGCTATAATTAGGATGAGACATTAAAAATTTCCATGGTCGGGCTGGGGATTTAGTTCAGTGGCATAAGCACCTGCCTGGCAAATGCGAGGTCATGAGTTCGATCCCCAGTACTGCAAAAAAAAAAAAAAAAATTTTTTTTTTCATGGTCTCCTTTTTTTAATTTTAAAGGAGTCTCCTTTTAAAATTCTCTCATTCTGGGCTCACGCAGGTCACAACCATCTGGAACCTAAGGAGAAGCAAGCACTAAAGCGGCTGGTGGAGGAGGAGCTGCTGAAGATGCAGGTGTGGATGAAGCTGGTACCAGGCAAGAGAAGCTAGACCTTACCAAGAAGGTGAAGAGGACTCCCACCCCCTGCAATGACCAAGAAAGAAAAAGATTCCATTTCAATTCAGAATCAGGGTCCAGGTCCGCAATCTCCAATCCAGACTGCTTTGGATGTCCAGCAGATAATGGGATGGCAGAAGCCCAAATCAGCCCAGCCAAGGAGGAGGGTCCAAGGCAGGCTTCAAAGAGAGCAGTTGAGAGCAGCGATGAAGAACAGCAAAGGGACCAGCCTGCAAAAATGAGATTAGAGCAGAGTGGTGAGGAGGAAGAAGAGGAGGAGGAGGAGGGCTCTGGCAGAATAAGGAAGATCTTAGAAGAAAAAGAAGATGAGGAAGAAAAAGAATACAAGGGCAGGACTTTGAAGAAGCCTAGGACCAAGAATGAGCAGGCAACTGGCAAGGCCTCAGCCACAAAGCAGCAGACCAGGGAAGAAAGTGAGGACAGTGAGGAAGAACTTGTCCAGAGGAGAGCAAAGAAGTCTGGGGGAAATAAAGAAATTAAAAGCCCTGAGGAAGGTGGGAAGGAGAGTGAAGAGGAGGAGTGCCTATTCAAGAAGAAAGAGAATGTGGAAGAGGACAAAGATGAGGAAGAGGAGGATTGGGAATCCAGAGCTAGGAGCAAAGGAGGGGGAAAGTCAGCTTTGGAGGTGAAGAGCCGTAAGCAAGAAAGCAAAGTGGGGAGGCTGAGAGAGTTGGGGGACAGTGGGGAAGAAAAAGAGAAAGAGGCAGCTGGAAGCAGAGATAACAGTGGAGGAGGCAAAAAGTCTCCAGGGCATAGGAAGAGCAAGGTCCAGACCCACTGGAAAGGTAGGAAAAGGCAGAATAGAAGCAGTGAGAATGAAGACAGCAGCATGGTGCAAGCAACTGCTCAAGGCACTGCAAAGACAGCCAAACTGGGCAGTGTCAGTGGTGACAGTGACTCAGAAAGGGAGGTAAGTGACAGCGAGACAAGGGGGAGCCCTAAGGGAGAGAGGAAGAACCGCTCTTCCAAGAAGAACTCTAAGAAGAGCAGAGCACGAAGCTCTTCTTCCTCCTCAGATGGAAGTCCAGAGCCCAAAGACAGGAAGGCTAGTTCTGTTCGCCATGGAGAAGACCACCCAGCTGTGACCAGGCTAAAGCGCTATATTTGAGCCTGTGGTGCCCACTGAAACTATAAAAAGCTGCTGGGATCCTGTCGCTCACACAAGGGGCGCCTGAGTGTACTCCGTGCTGAGGTGGAAGCCCTGGGCATGAAGGGTAACCCTTCTTTGGAGAAATGTCGTGCCCTGAAGGAGCAGTGAGAAGAGGCAGCAGAGGTGGCTTGTTTGGATATTGCCAGCATCGTCAACAGTTCAGACGGACTGCCTGGAACCCTTCAGGAGAAGCAGCCCCCTTTGGGGAGCTGTACCGCCGGACACTGGACTCAGAGGAGGATCAGCCTCGTCAGGCACCCCCAGACTGGTCACACATGCGAGGCATCATCAGCAGTGATAGCGAGAGTAACTAAGTGCTGCCATCTCACAGGAGGGACCCTTTCTATTTTTTTTTTCTTTTTTTGGTACCGGGGATCAAACTCAAGACCTCGTGCTTGCCAGGCAAGTGCTTAAGACACTGAGCTAAATCCCCTGCCCAGAGGGACCCTTTCTATGTGTACAAAGTGCATATGGCTTCCTATGCTCTGAACCTGCAAAGCAAACCGCTTTCTTCAGTTTATGTCCCCCCAGAGACATAAACTGTTCAGACACTTCTCAGCTTCACATTCTTGTTAAGGTGTTTATAGGGATTTATTTTTTGAGACTAAATAAAGGAATATTTGTAATCACCTCAAAAAAAAATTCTCTCATTCCTCTAAGCAGTTAATCCTGTAATGTGCAATGTCACACCTAACCTGTTTTTATTGTTACATTACATTTTTCCGATCAGATGTTATTTTTTAAAAAATTGTAAATTTCTTTTTATTGTTGTATACTTGTTTTTATTTGTATATTTTAATATATGTATAGGATTTCAAAATCTTAATCTTTGAGCCTTTAGACTACATTATCTCTGCTCTTTCTGGGTCTGTTCCAATGGATTGTATTTTCTACTGGTTTTATCCTTGTTTCTTTACATGCTTTATGAATTTGCTTGTGTTTGGCATTGTGAATGTTGGTTGTTCAGTGCTCATTTTACTGCATTCTGTTCCCATCTGTTTTTCTAAGCAGTTAAATTGTTTGGGATCAGCTTTATCTTTCTGAGATTTTTCTTTCAGTGTTGTTATGGTGGCCCACAGCAGCCTTTACTTAATGATATTTAGCTCCACTGTCCTGGCACCATGATTCTTGACAATCATTGTTTCATTTGTGCTTTAAAGTCTTTTTTTAAAAAATGTCAAAAATGAGGGAACTTGTCTGGTTTTTAGTAACATATACCATTTTTGGTATAGGTACAAATTTCCTTTTGTATCATTTTCTCCCCTATCTGGAGAAATTTCAACATTTCCTAGCAAGTAGCTATCTTTCAGGGTTTTTTTTCCCCTTCACATTTGAAAGATATCTTCTCTGGATATAAAAATCTAGAGTGAGAGTTTTGTCCCCCAGGTCTTTAAGTATATTATTCTGTTCTCTTTTTTTTATTCAATTTTTTATTATTTTGAAGGTAGCAAAATACAACAGAACAAGACAGAACAAAGCCAACTGAGATAGTGCAGTGAAATTGGTACAGAAACCCTCAACAGTTTACTGGCATAACAGTAATAGGTACCATAGTATATCCCGTTATCTTCACAACAGTTGTTCTTTAAATCAGGTATAGCCAAGTCAAAGAAAATACAGGACACTGTAGAACTTATCAATACAGAACATTGAATAGTGCAATATCATTAATCAGAACAAAGCAAAACAGTGATAAATATATTTGCCTTCAAAGAGATGGTAGAAGGAAATCCCCCCCTATTTACTATATCACATATGTTCAACCTCTCAAGAGATGTCTAGATATCTGGCTCTCACTTGCTAATGGGGGTAGGGTGGGGGGTGGGAGAATGGGGGAGGGAGTTTGATTCTCAGCCCGCGCACTGGTAGGCTCATGGGAGCTGCTGAGTGATTCTTCTCCTGCCTCATGCCAGGGACACATACCAAGATGGCGGGCAAATTGCCTTTGTGTGCTGTTCCTTGAGTCCCTCCATGGTTGGAGCTCTGGGGCCACTGGTTCTCCTCCCAGCTCAGGTCAGGGGCCCCTCCTGGGAGGGTGGGCAGCCTGCCTTTCTGTGCTGCACCCTGAGTCCCACCATGGTCGGATATTCTGTTCTCTTGTGATTTGTTTTGTTTCTAGCAAGAAGTCTGCTGTCTTTTTAATCCCCATTCCTCTACTCAATGTGCATTTTTTTCTATACTTTTAAGATCCTCTCTTTACCAGTAATTTGGAGCAATTTGATTATGATGGTGCTGGCATAGTTTTCTTTATGCTTTTTTCATTATATCATGACCCTAATTAAAGTGTTTTTATTGGTAATTTTTATAATCCTTGACTGCTAGTTTCATTTCTGTCATTTTTTGGTCTCTTCCTATAGAGTATTTTTCCTGGTTATGGATTATCTGTTCCTTGTTCTGTTTATGCCTAATATTTCTGAACAAATACCAGACATTAAATTTACATTGTTAAGTACTGGATTGTGTCATATTCCTTTAATGATCATGGGGATTGGCTTAATGCTTCTTTGTTTTATTTTTAAACTCTTTTTTAAGACAGAGATATATTAGCTTTTACTCTATGTTAGTCTTATTTTTAAGACAAAGTCATCCTGGAATTAAAAACTCTAATGATTGTCACTAAATGTCCAATGTATTCAGCGAGGTGCCTTTTTGCCTCATGAGACCTGAAATTATTGCCAGCCCTGTAGGAACTCTGGGAATGGTTTATGTACAGTTGCCTGCTGATTGTTTCTTCCATGGAAGTTGTTTTCCCTTGGCTTAAAAGTTTTCATCTTGCACATGCATAGGTTCATCTTCAGGTAGACTTCAGAGGAGCCTCATGCAGATTTCTGGAGCTCCTTCTCTTTGGGCTCCTTTTCAGATAATTCCTCAAAGTCACACTTCTGTCTTCTCAACTCAGTGAAACTGCTGAGCTCTAGTCTCACCCCACCATTTTGCACAGATCCAGAAAATTCCTCCAGGCAGAAAGTTTGTTGGTGGTTGGGTTCTCTTCACTTGTTTTCGTTTTCCCATGAAGAACCACCTTGTACTGCTTGTACAATGTCTGAAAATAGTTGCTTCCTGAATTTTTTTTTTGGTTCCTCAATTTTGTTTAGTTTTCTAGTTGTTTATGATTGGATGGGCGTTCTAGATTCTCCCAATGTATCTCTTATATTATTATTTTAAAAAGCATATGTTAAAATAAACATCGTAAGGGGTTAAAATTCATTTATGATAAAAATTTTTATTCTGATGTGAATTTAAATTCTATAAATAGGATCTCAATTGCACTTAGCAGAAATAAGATCCTTAGCTTTTTGTGGCTTAAAACATTCAAGCATTTAAGTTGCAACTCACTGGTTACTACTACCTTCAGATGTAATACATTCTGAATTTAATAGGAATAATAGTAATTTTAGCATTAATATGGATAAAGCATTTTACCCAAAAGTCTACCAATAAATCCAAAGCTCATAGAATAGAAAATGGGACAGATTTTAGGCATAATTAGAAATAAAACTACATGCATAACCATAAACTAAAGAAGTAGGTTATTTCTGTTCCTTTTTTTGGTCTTTTCTGCCTTTATATAACTGTTTTGATTGCTTTAATTGACTTACCTACATGAATATTCTCCACTAAAAGATCAAGATGGACCATGTCCCAACCATGAATAATTGCCCACGTACCCAGTGCCTAAAAATAAACTGTGATGTAGCTAAAGAAAGCAAGCAGTGAGACTAAAGAGAGATAATATCCAGGCAGCATTGAATTTACCTCTGGGCAGGATGGGGTGTGTCAGATTTCCTACCAATGCTCATGGCTCTCACTTTAGAACATTTGGAATGACCCACCCAGAGAGTGGTCTGCAGCTGATGCAGAATCACTTTTCCGTGGACCTTCAGGGATGGAAGAGATTTTACAATTACTGCCCTCATGCATTTCCTGTGAAGTTAATGAGTTTTTGGTGCCCAGTTGCTGCTGTAGCCATTGTTTTCTGACTGGAAGAGATCTTTTTCTGGAATACTTACAACCAGGATGCGTTTTCCATTTAAAAAAAAAATCATTCTCAAATGAGGGAATGTATAGTTGCAAACAAATTATCCTACTCCAGTCTGCAAAAAGGATAACTTGAATTTTGGTCTGGATGAAGAACTTGGTTTCTGAGACAATATGAGTTTCATACTTTAGGGTGTCCTAGTTAGCGCCACATTCATTCGAGGAGTCTCTACAGTTGTGGGTCTGCAGGGTGCAGAGGAAAGTCAACATCAGAGGCAAGCAAAGCTCATCAAAATCTGAAAATATTCACTAATCATCTTCATTTGGGAAATTTATCTTTAGACAGCCCTCTCAGCTCAGCACTGGAGCTTTTCAGTTCCTCGTCCCAGGACTTTTGTGGTTTATCTCTTACTGATTCAGATGTTGTTAACAGTCAACAATAAAATACAAGAGTCAAGAATTCATTAAATTGAAGAAAGAGTCACACTAAAGTTTTGATAAAGAGAATCTGGAAGTTAACCTGAAGAACAATCGAAGGAGAGTGTCTTGTTACTTGTTGCTGACACAAAATTCCCATCCCCCAAGACAAGGTTTATTTAGCTCACAGTTTGTAGGGGTTTCAGTCCATAACTGACTAGCCCTAAGGCAGTGTGGCATGGCAAACAGTCATTGTAGAGGAGAAACAGTTGATGGTAGACAGAAGGTAGCAAAGCAAGCAGCAAGAGATGACCATGGCTCTTTCTGTCCCTTATGTCTTACCCAGCCTACCTGCCCTCAATGGGTAATCATAGCATCACACAGTCAATCAGTCCCAGCATCATGTCCTTGATCCCAGCAGCACATACCCTAGATCCAGCCACCTCCAAGAAGCCCCACTTATGATCCTGTGAGACTGGTGGTGGGGACACCTAGATACAAGCCCTAACAGAGAGAAATTTAGTAAAGGTAAAAAACAAAAGATTTATACTGTCTGAAGAGAAACCAGAGTATAATGAGGAGGTGGATATGATAAAAATGTTATAGGGATGTATGAAAACAGCATGTTGAAATCCAGTATTTTATAAAATTAATAGGTACTAATTAAAAATATAAAAAGGAAAAGCAGTTAGTAAAGGTAAGGCCAAGACAAAAAATCATTAGACTATCAGTACTAAAGGAAACACTAGAAAAATTAATGATGTCCTGGAATTATCTTTCTAATTACTTCATGAGCATAACTGCAAAAACCAAACATAAATGTTGAGTGAACTATGCCTTTCAAGATACCAATTTATTTGAAAGATAAAATGCTCTCCCTCAAAATAATCCTTTTTGAAATTAAGGCATAACCACAATTTACCCTAGATTTTGTTAAATGTATTATAAATTTATCTTTTATAAATTTTATGAACTTCAAGATGAAGTTTTCTTTCTTTCTTTCTTTCTTTCTTTCTTTCTTTCTTTCTTTCTTTTTTGTTTGGTACCAGGAATTGAACTCCCCACCTTGTGTTTGCCAGGCAGCGGCTTTGCCGCTGAGCTATATCCCCGGCCAAGATGAAGTTCTCATTGAGCTATTTTTATATTTGGTAGAAACGTTTCTCCTTAATTTAAGACTTAAGCTTTACTTTAACTGATATTTATTTATTTATTTATTTATTTTTAAGCCCAGTAACAATTGTATATATTTTTGGTGTACAACACACTATTTTGATATTTAGATACATTGTAGAATGGCTAAATCAAGCTGTTTAACATATGTATTACCTCATATACAGTACTTATTTTTTAGTGATGAGGATACTTAAAATCTACTTTCCAAGCAATTTTCAAGTATGTAATACATTGTTATTGTACTAGAGTGGACCATTAGCCAATTGTGTCATGTACCCTTTTACAAAAGAAACCTGGTACTATAGTCCTGTACGAAATCGAGACTCAAAAGCATATGCCCTCTGATGACTTTTGTAACATGAAAAATTTGAGATGAATATCTGTGTATCCAGTAACACAATTATCCACTACAGGGTGGTTGCCTTGATGAATGCTAGTTCTGACCTGTTATTCTGACCCAACAGCACTTCCAGCTTTTCTTTTATGGAACGAAAAGGACACTGCAAATCCTAGAATCTGGAAATCCTTCCTGCTGCGCAGTTTACGGTCCTAGCTTTCTCTCCTCACTTCCTGTGTGCCTCCCCTCCTGTCTCTGATTTCCTTTTCTTGGACAGGGCCTTTTTGTTCCCAGACTAATCAGTTCTGGTAGCAGTACCAATCATGCTGGGAATTGTCCGGGTATGTCCATCAACTTTGGATGTTGACAACTAGATACAAAATATTCATATGGCCACCTTGAGGGGCAAATGTAGTTAGTTGTCTTTTATTTCATTTCTGCAGAGATACCCTGGAGCCACCATTTCTCTTTTTTGCAGGACACTTATAGTTTTCACTCTTAGTCTATCCTTCCCCACTCTCATCATCATTAAAGTATCCTGGAGGCTTTTTTCCTTTCAAATGGTCGGTCTTGGTCCCAAATCCCAGTAGGTAGAGAACTGAAAATTCTGATGCATCTCTAGGGATCCCAGTTTATGGATTCTGCTATGATTTGAACATTCTCTCCAAAATGCAGGTTGATGTGTCTAAAACCTGCTGAATTTACTACTCTGGTCTGAAGGGAGGAGTTAGTATTAGGAGGTGGGGCTCTGAAGATGTGATTGGGTCATGCAGACCTTGCTGTCATGAGTAGATTCACATTTTTGCTCAGGAGTGGGTTGTTCATTGTGACAGCAGGTCTGTTGTAAGTTCAGCCACCTGTTGACCCCTCTGTCTGTCTCACACATGCTTGCTTACCTTCCCACCCTGTTGTGATGCAACAAGCAGACTTTAGAGGTTGTCCCTTTGACCTTGGACTTCCCAGTCTTCAGAACTCTCATCTGCCAAGGCTTAGTGGCATCACTGGTAAAGGTTTTAAATGTATAATTTGTGATTACATACCCAACCAAATGATCCCAGAATGATCTCTGCACAAGACAAGTTATGCCTGGTGGGGGGACTGCAGCCTCTGCCACATGCAGGGTCATCTCTGTCCCTTTTTCCATCAGCCAAGCCCACCAGTTTTTAGGTGGTATTCTGTGTGGGATTCTGGGGCTCTACTTCTCCAAAGAGAGTTCAGATAAGACCCTTCCAACCTCTGAGACAACCTCTTCATAAAACAGAACCACAAAATGGAAAAGGCATCCAAAACACTTCTGCCAATTCATTCTTTACATATCAGAGAGAAACTCTGCATCCCCAGGACATTCTGTGAGGGCACATTTGTGAGGGCATGTTTTCCTAGACTTACGATGCCCATCCGCTTTCACTAGCTGACCGAGCACACTAAGAGCAGGTCATTCAAATGCACTGCAGCATCTCCAAACTGTTAAGTTTATCTACTCTGGTCTGGAGCTGTTGCATTTTCTTGGAAAAAACTGTTAAATTTACCTATGTGTCATGTCATCCCTGCCTGCCCTTTGGAACACATTTAATGCCTAGAATATGATAGGTATTCAGGGAATATTCATTGTGGTAGGAGGAGGGGGAGGAAGAGGAAGAAGAAGCAAAAGAAGAAGGAGAAAAGGGTAGAGAAGGAAGAAGAAGAAGAGGAAGAGGAAGAAGAAGAGGAAGAAGAGAAGAAGGAAGAAGAAGAAGAAGAAGAAGAAGAAGAAGAAGAAGAAGAAGAAGAAGAAGAAGAAGAAGAAGAAGAAGAAAGAGCTGACCTAATAGGATGAAGAACTCTGCCCAAAGGAAGAGAAGAAAACAGGAGGTGGGGCTGGGGCAGGGAGCGGGGAGGGCTGTGTGTGCCATAGGTAAATGTGAGAGTCGGGAGTGGTTAATGTTGATTTCGCAGATGCCTCAAAGCATTTGATAATCCTGTAAATAGACTACTATGCATTTATATAAATGGCACAGTGAGCTGGTAGGTATAAGGATCCAAAATAATTGCACAAAAAAAGGAAAGAGGCCATCAGTCAAATGATTGTTTTGCCTACGTCAAACAACCAATTGGACCAACTGTTTTCTCCTCTGAATTAGTCTTCTGTTCTGTGACCCAAGGCTTCTATGCCAACCGCTGACTCAGGGCACTGTAGGCTGCTGCATTGACCCCAGTGCTCTGCAGCCTCCCATGTACAAAATGAAGCCAAGTGAGTCTGCTAAGTAGCAATGCTGGTTTCGGAAGACCTGTTAAAGTACCTGGTGGGGTTGCTTAATCAGTGGGGTGGTCAGATTATCACATTCTTCTAGGGCATTATGTGGGGGAGAAATGAGGAGAATCAATGTGGAAAGAAGACATATGTTATGATCTGTTTAATTTAAAGGCAATTCTATTTTCTTGAACTGTAGTAGAGTATATCTGTGTCAATTTGCACTGTTTACAGACTGGCTGAGCATGTTGGTGCATGCCTATAAGTCCAACACTTTGGGAGGCTGAGGTAGGAACACCACAAGTTCAAGCCTACTCTGGGGAATTCAGTGACTTACTGAAACCCTCTCTCAAAATTAAAAATAAAAAGGACTAAGGATTTTGCTCTGTGTGAAGGTCCTGCATTCAGTACCCAGTGCCAGGAAAAAAAAAAAAAAGACTATGAAAGGCTGAATAATGACCTCCAAAGATATTCTTGCTTCTCATCATAGGCATTTGTGAATTGCTATCTTCTATGGCAATGAGAGCTCTTCAGATGTGGTTAAGTTAAGGATTTTGGCACAGGGATGTTATCCTGGATTATCTGGGTGGCTCATTGTAATCACAGAGTCCTCACAGGAGACAGGCAAGAAGGTCAGAGTCATAAAGGATGTGACAACCAAAGCAGCATAATAGTAAGATTTGAGAGAAGGTTTTCTATTGGCTTTAAAGATGGAAGAAAAGGCCACAGATGAGGGAATGTAGGTGGACCCCAGAAGTTGGAAAAGGGAAGGAAGTAGATGTTCCCCTGGGACCTCTACAAGGAACAAAACCCTGTTCAAGCTTCATTTCAAGTTATCTCACCTCTAGATCAGTGAGGGCTTTTGTTGTTGTTGTTGTTTTAAGTCACTAAATTTGTTGTGATTTGTTATAGCAGCACTGGGAAGCTAATACAGACTATTAACTGTTTCTTAGCAAAGGATTGGAATATGGTCTACTTTAACATTGAAATATTGCTAAGAAATTTCTATTTTTTAAATTTATTTTTATTTATTTATTTATTTTGGTGTTGGACTCACTATGTAGCATATGCTGGCCTCAAACTCACAATGACTTTCTGCCTCAGCCTCCTGAGTACTGAGTCTACAGGCATGTGTCATCATACCTGGCTGCTAAGAAATTTTTCAAACCCAAGTGTCTTCAGTTGTATCTTCTCAGAAATACTTGTATCCTTCATGTTGGGGACTGGACTTTAATTGAAGTAGAGTTCAAATAATGGGTAGTTCTGACATTCCTTTTTAACTGACTTTATTTTACATAATTCACTGTCTTCAACTTTTTAAAACTGCTTATCTATGTTGAGAGGGCTTGTTTACTTGAATTTAGACACTTAACTTCATAGAAATACTAAACCAGTACAAATAGAGCACAGACATCAGAGCAGGCTGCAACTTGGAGCAGGGCTACTGCCAAACCTTCCCTTGGGACATGCTGGGAGACAGGATGCAGATTCGGGGGTGAGGGGTGTACAAAGTTGTCATCCTTGCCTGAGGAAAGGTACTTTTAAAACTTAAAAATCTCAAAATTGACCTAAAAGAATCCAGAAAGCAGAACTTGCTTCTGATGTAATATTTTTTGGGAGCACTTTTGAAGCCTTTTTAAGTTGAAAGCTCTTATATGGGAACATTTATCAAAGCCGGCTCAAGGCACTGTCAAAATCTCCATTTCTGCATGCAGAAATTGCAAACAGGTAAAAACCAGCTAGGCAAATACTAGCAACATACCTAGTAAAAACACCAGAAAGTGAGATACTTTTTCACTGAATGATAGAAGAATAAAGAGCTTCAAAATTTATTTATTTATTTATTTGAGGGACAAGGTCTCACTATATAGTTCAGGCTGGCCTTGAACTCATTATATAGTCCAGGATAGCTTGAATTATGGTGATCCTCCTGCCTCAGTTTCCCAAATATTGGGATTACAGGTGTGTGCCTCCACATCCAGTAAGAGGTACAAGATTCTATAAAACGAATTTATGTCTTGGTAAACTGGTAATTTGGCCTCTGCAGAGGGGTTCACTGAGTCTAGGTGATTAGAGCGCTTGACCATCAGTTCCTGTGAGCAAGGTGGGAAGATTTGTGGAAGCTCAGGGCTTAAATCCAAGGTATTGCTTGCATCCAGTTCCTGACTACTGCACTGGCTTCCTTTCCTGTTCTCTTCCATTCCATGACAGAGGTTCAATCTCCTCTCCTCCTGATGAAAATCTAACTCCCACAGCTCCTTGAGGACTCAGTTCACCCTTCCCTTCCAGTCTTTCCTGCAACTCTAACACTGAAGATGAGGTTGGAGCCCTTTCTGGCTGAAAGGTCCACACTAAAATTTGCTGCATTATAAAGCATCTGTTAGATGGACTGAAGCATCTTCTCACTCAGTTGGTAACCAGTCTACCAGAGTGACTGTGTCTCATTCATCATGTACTCTCTGTGCTTAGGAAGACGTGGCACACAGCAAATATTTAATAAACCCTTTTGAGCAAACTGTCAACTGTCTGCATGCAAACTGCATGCAGAAATGGAGGGCAAAGGCTTCTTCCCCTTCATTCTTCCACTGCTCACTTCATTCTTTTCTTTCTTCCCCCTCTTCTCTTTTCTCTACCTCCCCATCCTGCTCTTCCTCCTCCTTTCCCTCCTTCTCTTGCTTCTTTGATCATAGTAAGCTTTCCCACTCACTGGACATTCTGGAATTTCAAGTGAGCACCCCTGCTGGGGTGAGGGGCAGTGATGTCATTGGAGATGAGCTGCTTTGGGGCCTGTACCTCCTCTTTTCCTTCTGCTTCATCTTTACAGTGTCCTCCATGAAAGCTTCCTGTTTCATCATTTGTTCACACTTACTATCTTTAGGCAAAACCTAGACTTCTGACTCTTCTTAACTGCCTTTCTAAGACACCTGGGTTCCTGTGCTAGCCTCCTAGGAGTGTCATAATGAATTCGCCTAAACAGGGCTGCTCTGAAAGCTTTAGGAAGAATCTGTCCTGTTCTCTTAGTTTCCAGTGTTTGCTAGAAGACCTTTCTGGTGCAATCTTTGTTTCCATTTTCTGGTGGCCTTCTCTCTGGGCGCTTCTACTTCTTCTCTTGGTAGAAGGATACCAGTCACATTGGCTGAAAGGCCCACCTTGCTCCAGTCTCTCCTTATTTTAATTTACATCTTAATTACATCTGAAAATACCTCTTATACTTTTCCAAGTAAAGTTACATTCATAGATTTCAAGGTTCAGTTCTGCAATGTATCCTTTTGGGGAGCTAAGTCAGCCCGTCACAGTCCCTTTCTCCAGGATCTGCTGCCAGCTCCTTTATCCAGGGATAGCCTTTGAGATGTCACCTGACTCCAGGTGCTGGTCCAGTTGGCCTTGTCTCAGATGAACTCAGGGAAGAGAAGTGCATTAATCAACTTTCCATCACTACTGAAAAATAAAGAACAAACCTTGATCTAATTAACACATTGAGAAAGCATTTATTTTGGCTTGGTTTTAGAGGTTCTAGTTCATGATCTGGCTGAGGCAAGACAGCACATCATGGCAGGAGTATGTGACACAGCAAAACTCTTCACCTTATCATGAGCCAGGGAGCAAAAAGCAGCAAGAAGGGACTGGTTTTCCATAGTCCCTGCAAGGACACACCTCACCCCTTGACCTACGGACCTCCCAGGAGCCTCTAGGTTTAAACAACACCATGGCTGGGGATGACACCTTAACACATGGGCCTTTGGGAGACACTTACTGAAACTACAGTTGGAAGCTTATGGGATGAATTTACACTAAAAATAAACATGTTGTCTGTATACAGTGGAGTACTATTCAGTTATAAAAATGGACGAGTTTGAGACATTTGTAGGAAATTGATGGCACCTGGAAAATATAATTTTGAGTGAAATAAAGCAGACACACAAGCTTAAATCCTGTATAGTAGCTCTCATTTGAGTAAGGCAAAGAACAAACAAAGAGCTCAACAAAGGACTGATAGGAGACAAAGGGCTAGATCTCTTGCAAACAGGAAGGGTCCAAGACAATGAAGGTGAGAGGAGAGGGGGAGGGGATGGAGAAATAAGTAGGATTGAAGCCTGCTTTGTACAGGAAGCTAAACACCTCAATAAGTGTAAAAATTATCTGTCATAAACAGGAGGTGAGATGAATTTTAAGAATAAAAATGGGGAAAATACTTAGAGGAGGAGGGAAGGAGATGAAAGAGAGTGGAAAGGACTTTTAAAAAGAATCCAGCTGTATTATGTACATGTACCCACTCCCCGAGATGACTGTATGTTGCATGAACTGCAAACATGTACTAATAAAAAAAATGTCACTAACATCCTGGACAGGGTCCCTGTAGGCTTGGTCCTAAGGGTATGGGAGTAGGAAACTCTTGATTTCAGAAGGCACTGGGACTTCAACAGGTTTAGAAATCCATTTTCTGCTCTTCCATGAACAAACCTCAGCCTGATTCTGAGTGTTGTTTTCTTCTGTGTCCCATCAAAATTGACTTCCACTCTCTCTTCACCACTGCCAGTTCTGCCTGCACACCCTGCTCACCACCAGCTGCATCTTGCTCTTAATTTGCCTTGAGACCTTTCAGATGTATGAATGACCTGTCCCAGACTGATGTACTCTTGTCATATATGTATATATATATATATTTATTTTTAATTTTTTTAAATTTTTTTGTACGGAGAATTGAAATCATGACCTCATGCTTGTCAGCAGGCGGGCACTTGTGCTGCTGAGCTATATACTTGACCCCTCTTGCCACAGTTCTTAATTCCTGTGCTATTATGGACTGAATATCTGTGTTTCCATCAAATTCATACTGTGAATTTTATTTATTTATGTATTTATTTTGTATTAGGGATCAAACTCATGACCTTGCGCTTGCCAGGGAGGCACTTATGCCACTGAGCTAAATCCCCAGCACCTGTATTGTGCATTTCTAATCTCCAAGATGAGGGCATTGGGGGTTGGGGTCTTTGGTAGCTGGTTGCTTGGATGAAGGTGGGGCTCCACGATGGGACTGAGTTATGTCTTAGAAAAGTAAGACACCAGTGCCTGTTCTTTCTGCCATGTTAGGGACAGGAAAAAGGAAGCCCTCTGCAAGCTGAGAAGATGGGCCTCACTAAAAAGTGAATCTGCTTACATATTGATCTTGGACTTCTGGCCTCTCCAGGCTGTGAGAAATAAATATCTGGGGTTGAAGCTGGTCTCTCTATCATGTTTTGTTCTAATAGCCTGAGCTGAATAAGACTAATGGAGTGATTCTGAACAGCTTGGGCCCCCTGTTTGAGGCAGACTCCTTGTCTCCCCAGGTTCTGGCTACATGTATGCACTTGTGTTTGTGTTGTGTTTGCATAGGAGATGGTGCTGTAACCCAATGGATCCCCTTGGTGATGACTGCCGCTGAAGTGTAACTCTAGGTTGCTCTTGAAACACAGCAAAGAGGCTGCGGGGCCTCCTGGAGTGGCTGCTCTCACCAGGTAGGGACTGAACAGAGCTCGGAGAAGTACTCAGCAGCCTCACAGGAAACCCTCACAACATCAGGTTGCTCTTTGATTTTGGTTGAGACAGGCTTGAAGCTCTTCTGCAATGCAGAATCAGTGCTTGTAAGGAGATTCCTAACTCCTTGGGATACTCAGCACTGTTTTCCACCTGAAAGCCAGGAGGGGGCTTGTGCTTGTTTGTTTTTAGGCTTCTGAAGCATAAATTGTTTATGGCAAGTAGAGGCAGCCAACTTAAATCTCACAGGTCTCCTTTGCTGTTCATACTTAGAGATGTAAGAGCCCCTCCTTAGCGTGAAGAGGCCTCTCTGCTCTTGTAACTGAAGTATTAAGTACCACATAGATTCTATTTCAAGTCTGGCAATAAAACAAAAATCTTTCTTGCCATCTCACAGAGTTTGGGTCTCCCCACTATATTTCAAATTGATGCAGTGAGCTGCACCCTCAAATGCAGAAGGACACAGAATGAGAAGGGGTAACTCAACCTCACCAGCTCAATAGCATTAACTGTCATTGGATCACAACTGTTTCGCCTTCTTTTGCTGTATGAAAAAGTTTAATTTTAAAGAGACATGGAAATTTAAATTATCCTTATTTGAGAGGTAATAAAGATTAAGCTTTAATATATAGGTTGATAGATTTTAAAAGTCACTGCTGGGGAAGAACTTGTTTACTTAAGTCTGCTAATCTGCCTACTTTAAAGAAAGTTGTTCACACAGTGCATGTATTCTAGGTTCCCAAACAACCAGAACAGAGAGTTTCAAATTGCCAGAAACATATGGCATTTAATATGGCACAGAAAATAGGTAGCAATGAGTAAAAGGACAAAAACAAGACTTCACAATAGTTATATCAGCTTTCAGAATGGTTCTGCTGAGCATTCTGAGGGATACAAAAAACGAGAGGTGACTGTATTAGTCCTCAAGGGTTTACAAGCCAGTTGGGGGAGATAAGGCAGAACTCAGGAAAAGCCGCAGAGGCATCCATGGGAAGTACCTCAGGGAATGCCTGAACTGCAGATGGTAATGCACCCTGTGAGTACTATTTTTTCCCATCCATACATGCCTATTATACTATCAGCTTTCTTGATATGGACACAATGCCCAAAAACCACAATTTTAAGGAGCAGAGGTTTAATTTGTTTATGGTTTTAGTCCATGGTCAACTGGCTCCATAGTGGAAGGGCATGGGTGAAGAAAAGCTCTTAGTTGATGGTTGCAGGGGAGCAGAGGCAGGAGAACAGGGCCAGGGAAGAAAATGCCAAGGATCAGAGATATAGGTCCCCAGGCCATGATTCTGTGACTCACCAAGACCTACTCAGTAGTGTTCTGTACCATTCAGCTGGGTGTTTCTTAATCCAAGGAATTTGATATATCAGGGTTAACAGTCATAGCCATGGTAAAGTTTAACTTATAAGTTAAGCATATGAGAAATTAAAAGCAATGACTAATAATAATTATGACAGTGTATTATAATAAAAGTTATTTGAATGAGATTTCTTTCAAAATATTTATCTATGCTCACTTTCTTGTGATGATGTGAGATGATCTAATATCTGTATAAGGAGACAAAGTAAGAATGATATAGACAAAGTATTCGGATTCTGAGGAAGTGTTACTTAGATGTAAGCACTGCTATGTTCTGATGACCAAGCTAATCTGATAACCAGGACAGCTACTAAGTGACTAATGGGCAGGTATGGCACATATAAGCTGACAGAAAAGTTGATTAACAACATGGGCAAAACTGAGCGGGACCATGGGTTTCACCACACTCCTCAGAATGGCACACAATTTAAGACAGTATTTCTAGAATTTCCCAATATTTTAGTCCACAGCAGAACATAGGTAACAGAAGCCATGGAAAATAAAACCAAAGATGGGAGAGGGATATTGTAAAAAGCATTGAAAGTGGAATTTTAAAGCAGCACTGGAAAAATTGTTTCATGGTCATTCTGGGCTAATTAGCAAAGCAATCCCATCAATAGTAATTGTTCTGCATTGAGAGGGGTAGGGAGAAGCCACTACTTTAGGCTGGGATGGTCAGAGAAGTGGACTTGGCCAAGGAGAGTGTGTAGGAGGTTCATAGGTCGCAGAGGAAGAGTCTTTCCAAGACAGAGGGAAAAGGGGCGTGGATGTGTTCTGAGGTAGACATTATGTGGTAATGTTGGGTAAAGCTCAGGCATTAGATTTTTTAGATTTTACACATACTGAAAGAAACAGACTACAAACATCTATTCTACAGACTAGGTTTTATGATAACTGTTAACAATCTGGGCTTCCAGCAGAAGGGTTTAACGTACGTTTTATTGTAAAACTTCAAATAGACCCTTGTATGCAACTACACCAAGATAAAAACTATAAAGCAATCAGAATTTTAACAGCCAATTCTTATACCATTTCTCTGAAAGGCATTTTTATATAAGGTCTTTTTCATAAATCTTAGAAGGCAATGTTGCTCTCTTCAAAGTAGTTTAAAATATCTCACATAGGAAATTTTCTTAATGAGAAAATCATTATGTAGTTAAACCTGTGTTTGCTTCACTTTTGCATGTTTTAATTTACTAGATGTTGTGAACTGTCAGCAGAAGTGAAACAGGCTGTGTTTTACTTATTCATGTACAACTAGATTCTAGCAAACAGTTCTTAACCAGCTTCACATAGACCGCTCTTAACCTGTTTGTCATCCTGACCCCAAGTTACTGTCTTCCCACCTGATAACTTTGCAAATGATTCACAGTGTGGCAGTTCCACAAAGTGAGAAATAGTTGGCTTCTCTAGGGAGGTTATCACCACTCTCTTGATATCTCTGGAAACTTGTGCTTATGATGGTAAAGTACAGATATGCCTCAGTCGTGATGCACTACACTCAGAAGGCATTTAGGCTATTTCCCCAAAAGTAGCCTGGTGAGCTTCAGAGCTCTCTCCCAGCCCTTTTGGGAGGGCACAGACAGCTTTCTACAATTTGCACTGAAGTATCAGCCCATACTCAGAAGTTCATCTTTCGCTGCTGAATGAATCCCACTGTAGTCTGTGAATGGTTTGCTGCCTGTGGGTGTTCTATAAAAGGCCCGTTTTTACATGCTCATGGAAAGGATTCCAGTTGGACAGAGTTGCTGGTTCTGCAAAGCAAGGTTCTCTAGGACCAACCTGAGGATTGACACCTTGGTATATGTGTAGGATGGTGGGAAGAATAAGCAGGAGAGGCGGGGGAAGGCAACCAAGAAGGAAAGCCTGGGCCACTCGAAGTAGCAGTTCCCTGTAGCCTCAGTGGATGTGAGGGTGAAATGACAGGAGGAAGAACTGAGTGAGGCTGACAGAGATACACAGGGGCTTCTGTGAAACTGGTAGTAAACATGTCTGTATTTTCTGTGCTCTGACATTCTGACCTCTAGGGTCTTGCTGGCCCACAGAGGACCATCTCTCCAAGCACCAGCCAAATCTTAGAGACAGTAAAGGATTCTCCCAAGAGCAATTTTAAAACCAAACCAACCAAACCCAAGTTCATAATCGAAGTATTTTATCAGGCTCATACACAGGATGTGATCCATGTGCCGTAATTACTTTGGGGCCAAGAACCAGAGAGCTAGGACAGCTTCTCTACCCTACAGCCTACAGAAATGACCCAAACTTACTCAGTCCTGACTAGATTAATTGCCTCACCAGACTCTTTGCATGGAAACTACTATGAAGTCTTTTGCCCCCGACGCCTTTCCTTATCTTCTGCCTCCTGACCAAGCCTGCTGGTTCCACAGCTCCTTTAGGACTTGGGAATTGTGAAATACAAGCCGTATCTCCAATCATCTCATAGTCTATAGGCCTCACTATACCTAAATGATAATTAACTCTACTATATTGTACATTAAAAACGAAAACACATTAACCAATGCCCTACTCAAGAAAGGCTCTCCATCCTCCTGAATTCGTTTAGCTACCAGGTCTGTCCTATTATTTGAGGCCTCATGTAACCAATAAGTAAGTCACTAAGTGGAATTAAATTGAATATTAAAATGTAACTAAGCATAAACAGATTATACTGTCTCAGAAATAGCATATTTAAGGCTAAGGTAAACTCTGAAAAATCTATTTTCTTAGGCATCCCATGTGAGGTCTGGGAGTTGAAAATAGGTAAAATTAAGAAACAGAGCTGAAATCTATTGGCCTAGACTGGTGCAGGCCACAGAAAGACTGGGCTTGAGTGTCAGTCTGAATCATGCAAGAACAAGTAGCAAGATCTAAAACTTACTGAAAGTTCACTGCATGTTGGGGCAGTTGGAAGGACTCTGACTCATTTAATTCCCAAGTAAAATTATGAGATGGATGCTACCAACTCCATTGTAAATACTGGAGGCAGAGGTACACAGATGATAAATAATTTATCTATGGTATTACAGCTAGCTTTATGACAGGGATAGAATTCAAATGTAGGCATTGTGGCTTCAGAGCCTCTGCTCAACCACTATATTCTGGACTTTGGGAGCCAGACAGATCCACTCAGGAACTTTATCCTTACCAATTAATAATTTTGTAACTTTGGGTCCACGTATAGTATAAGGGTCCATCTGTAGTGTGAGGGTGATAATATGTATCCACCTTATCACTAATAAATGTAACACCACTTATTTAACTGGGGTATTTGAAAATTAAATAAAACAATGGTTACAAAGACACTGAATAATTTGTTTGGTAAATAAACTAAAGGTAAGTAAATATTAGTGCCTTTTTTTTTTGTTCCTAAGCAAGATATTGCTGGACATTGTACCATTACTCTGCCTTGACTTTTCCATAGCTGCTCATATCTGACCTATCTACATGAGCAGAGATGAGAAACTGGAACTTTTGAGGAGGTAACAGGCAAGCAAGCTGACATTCAGCCAGTGTCTTAGTTCATTTCATGTTTTTATAACAAAAAAACCTAAGACTGAACACCTTATGAAGAACAGAGTTTGAATTTGTTTATAGTATTGAAGGCTAGAAGTCCAAGATCAGGATTTCCCATCTGTTCACCTGTGGTGAGGACCTTCTGACTCCATCACAACATAACAGATGTCATTGTCTAGCAGGAGAATGTGTAACAGTGACAAGTGATGAGTGCAGAAAAGATAGATTGACAGGAGATGCTAACTTGCTCTTACAGCAACCAGTTCAGTCCTGTGAGAGCTAACTCCTATGAGATGGCATTAAATCCTTCTGAGAGTGGTATCTACATGGCCTAATTATCCCCCACTACGTCTCACCAGGCCCTGCCTCTTATGGACCTCATCACCTCTCAATTCTGTTACACTGGACACCAAACTTCTAGCAATGGGCCTCTGGGAGATAAACCACATCCAATAACTGCAGTCAGTATGCTCTGAGATATGGTATGTCCATGTGGGTGGGTAATTTGATGTTGTTCTCCAGTGAGTGCCCCATTTCTCCAAATACCCAGATTTCTCTGAAGGAACATTTGGCCAGCATTATACCTCCATACTGCTGCTCCAGGATTATAACTGTATCTGTTCTGGTCAGCTAGTGCTTATTCCACTCTGGCTGATTAACATCCACAATATCAGCACTGCAGGCAAAAGCAGAAGGGCTGCACTGTGGCTCTCATCTGAGGGCCCAATATTATTGCATGAGGGCCAGAAAAATCAGGAAACATGTGCTGGGCATTTTGCCATCCCTTTATATGCTGAGGGATCAAAGAAAGAGAGCAAGCTAGAGTTTCTTCTCTCCTCTCTTCTCCTCTCCTCTCCTCTCCTCTCCTCTCCTCTCCTCTCTTCTCGTCTCCTTTTATCCCCAATTCTCCCCTCCCCTCCCTCTCTTTCTCTCTTCATCCTCACTTCCTATCTTCAGTCTTAGCTTTAAAAAGTGACCTCCTATGAGGCAGAGTAATATTTCTAGACCTTTTAGAAAAAATAAAAATTGTTCAGGTTTATGAAAATATTATTCCAAAATGGATCTGTACCACATTAAGTGGAGTTATGAGATAAGATCACCTTTCTCTGGGCTTAAGTCAAATTGCCTTTGGCCCCTGAACTGTAACTGCTTATAATGATAAGAGCCACTTCTTGAAAACACCCTGCTACAAATTCCATCTATACTGGGACCACCCAGCATCATTCACATTTATTATGAGTCTGGAGATGCCTGGCTTTGATTTGATCTTTTGCAAACAGAGCTGCAGTTTCTTATGAGCTGAGTCCTGAAGCCAGGAGGTATCTTAACAATCACATGTGAGTTGTCACTATGGAGCATGGTTGGGTTACTTTGGAGTTTGAGCCAAAACTTCATACACTTTGCTAGGGGCATTTGAGAGAAGGCTTCTAAGATCTAACAAACCCAGCTAAAGATTGTTTATGTACCATATTTATCACATCATCGTCAGAGAGAAACACTCAAATCATGTTTCCTTTTATATATAAAAACTACATAGTTTGCCAAATAATTCCTCATGCAGAATCTTGTTCTGCTTTCTCAAAAACCTTATAATGTACCCAATTTTATAGACAGAAAATGAGATTTAGAGGCATAGATTTCCTTACTCATTGATGAAATGTAAATAGAATCTGTCTGCTTAATATTTTGCCTTGACCATACTGCTGAAGAATCATAAACAGATCAGTTAATAGTTCCTAAAAAGTAAGAATTTCATTAAATTATTTTAACTTTGTTTTCAAAAAGGTGGTGGGTTAAACTACCATATCCTCAATAAATTGAAAACCTGAGAATTAGGGATGCTAAGTTTGTATGCACAATTTTGTGACTTATATATGTTATGATAACTGGAAAGGCCTTAGCAATTAACTGGTTTCTCCCAGAGAATATGACTCAGGATGTTGATAGATGTTATGCATTAAAAGAATTTCATGATCAAATAAAATTCAGAGCAGTGAATTAGACAGTTAAACAGGTGTGTTTACTTTAAGGCTGCAAGGGGGTTTAATAGTGTGCTGCTAAAAGTTTAACAACCAGTTCTCTGGAGAAAAACCTCTCTTTGTAGCATGTGCGGATTTTTTTAGTGTAAATGTCCTGCCATGGATAAATTCCAGCTTCCAAAATGGCATCAGTGATCATGAAGATAGGCGGAGATGTGTAGCCCTGTTACGTAGCATTCCTGTAATTCAGAGAGTATAGAAACAAAAGATAGAAATAATTAAAAAGGACACGCATGTTGGTTAGCTTTCCATTACTATAACAAAATACTTGAGATAACAAACTAAAAGGGAAAAGGTTTATTTTGGCTCACAATTTTGGAGGTTTAAGCCCCTAGTGCATTGGCCCTGTTGCTTTTGGGCTTGTGGTGAGGCAACACGTCAGAGCCAGAGCGTGTAGCACAGAAAGCCCATTCGCCTCATAGCCAGGGACACAGAAAAGAAGAAGCGACCAGAGTTCCACAGTCCTCTTTGTGAGCACGTTCCTGGTGACCTGAAGCCTCCCACCAGGCTTCACCTCTTAAAAGGCTTCACCACCTCCCAATAGCACTGCCCTGGGGTCAAGCCATGCCCACATGGGCCTTTGGGGACATTTGAGATCTGAACACAGAGGAGCAAAATGAAGAGAATTAATTAGGAAGCCTTGTTTTAAGTAACCATTGTTTTTTCATAGAATTTATTTAATGTAAGTTTATATAATTAAATTTTTGTTAATGACTGACTGTTGAACAATTGCCTTACAAAATTTCTAAAAATTTAACAACTGAATTTTGCAAGCTGGAGCAAGCCTGCTCCGGCACTTCACAGCTTATGATTCCCGAAAGGGGTGAGTGGGTGGGAGTATATTAAATCGTACTCTACAAAATTATTTGAGCCAGCAGCCTTTCTTCAGGTAGTATTTTATAGGATTTGTGTTCTGTAGAGAACACTTCAGAAACTGCTGATCTAGTCCAACTTGGCCATTTCTTTTCCCTTATTTTTCTTCATTTTCAAAGCTCCTATGGTCTCCTTGACTACTCTCTGGGAGCTTAACACATCACAATTCCACTAAATTCAGTTCAATAAATATTTATTGGGCTCCTGTTAAGTACAAAGCATTATGTTAGTAACAGAGAATGTTAAATGACTCAGCCTTAGTCCTTACCCTTGGGAGGGAGATTGTAGAACAAATAGGGAAAGAACTACAGTGGAAGACAATACATAAGTAGTACCATAGAAGAGGTATAAGCATCAATTAACTTTCTGCATTCAAAATAAACAAAGACCACATTTAGTTGTGTATGTTATGATGAGAGATCCGCAAGTCCAAAGGAGATCTGAAATTCAGGTGTGCCTCCTGTCCAGGGCTGGAAGAGGTATTGAGAGATCAGTGTTCTGATCTCCTGTTCAAAGTCTGTCTGTCATTCATCATTTCCTTCAGCACACAAGTATTGGGAGGCTTGGGTAACTTTCTCTTTCTTTCTTTCTTTCTTTCTTTCTTTCTTTCTTTCTTTCTTTCTTTCTTTCTTTCTTTCTTCTTTCTTTCTTTCCTTCTTTCATTTCTTTCTTCTTTTCTTTAGACAGGGTCTCACTTTGTAGCCCAGGCTGTCCTTGAACTTGAGGTGATCCTCCTCCAGAGTACTGGGATTACAGACATGTGCCACAATGCCCAGTACATCTGCCTCTTAAAAAAAAAAAAAAAAAAAAGCATGTTTTAATTACCCTCTAGACTGAGCATTTGTTCACATATTATCCGGCTACAGTATTTGGGTTTTCTCTTCTGTGAATTCTCTAATTTGTATCTTTTGCTGATTGTTCTACAGTATTTATTTTTTGTACCCTTGGCAGTGGGCAGGAATTTTGACATGTTTTAGACTACAAATTACAGTTGTATAAATGTTTTCTCCCAGCCTACCATCTCTTGTTTAATTTGTCTCTGCTCTCCTCCATACAGTGTAGATACAGTGTAGTGTGGTGGTCATCATGACTGCCCTTTACGGTTTCTACACACTGATGTGACTTTGAAGAAGTTACCCATCTAATCTGTGTCTAAGTGTTCATCTATAAAATAAATGCTTACAGTTTTAGCTTTTAGGGGTGTTAGGAAGATTAAATGAATGAACAAACATTAAAATGTTTATTTAGCAAATATTAGTCTTTATTAAGTGACCTAGAATCTTTAATTTTTTCTTCATTAAATCAATTAACTTTTACTACTTTTGAAGTACTGTTTTTTAGGAGTCTTTTCAAGAATTTCTCAACATTTTCTTCTATTAATTTTTTTTTCTAATTTCACATTTAATGGTGTGAGAAGGCTTCTAATACCCCATGTAATGAGGCAACACCGTTTTAAAATAATCTCTTTCCAATAAAAAATATTTTTTTCTTGAATCTTAAATTTTTTATAGCTTGTGTCTAAATGCACCCCCTCTCCTAAATCCTTTTGCAGCCAGAGGTTTTTTTTTTTTTAGGTGGCCGGATCTAGAGAGTGTGATTAATTAGTGGTACAGTGCTGTGATTAAGGGCTGGTTATTGCTGGATCAGTCCAATGGTTGGATTGGTACCACTCTAATCCTGGTAGACTGGATACAATATGAGTGATAGAGTCTTCTTTCCTTCTTGTTGCTTTTGCTACCTTCTGCTGGCATGAAATGTTGCCCCTCTGCCATATGCTGCTTTGCCTTGGAGCCAGCAGATTATGGACTGAATCTCCACAAACCATGAGCTAAATAAAACTTTAACTTTGGGTGTTGAGTATTTTGTTTCAGCAGTGAGAGGAAAGCAACTAAGACAAATTCTGTTTTCTCTAATAATAGTATTAGATTAAGTATAGAATATTGCATGCAAATATTAGAACTATTATCTCATCTTTCTTTGGTCCATATTTGATTGATGCATTCTTTTACACCTCTTTAGTTTGAACCTTTCTGTGTCTTTTTAAAAATGTCTCTGGTGTAACATTAACAGTTTATAATAATACATGCTAAAGGTCTCTTTTTTCGATCTCTATTTTAATTAATTTATATTTTAATGATAATGACATATGTAACTATGTAATAATACTACAAGGATCCACGGTAAAAATCTTGGTGGTCTTCAAAAGTGGGGCTGGCGCAGGGCTAAATATTGCTGCAGGACTGTAATGATGACACTGAATTATATTTCACTGTTTGATGCAGGAGAAGAGACAGGTAGTAGACCAAAAAGATCCAAAGTCAGACATCCAGTGGCATCACTTTCCATTTGTTGTTCAACTCAGTGAAATTATCTTCTGTGTGAATTGCTCAGCAGCAGCTTTACTGCCTGAATGGTGACCAGTATCTTGTTGTTGTCCTGTGACTTTTGGGCAATGAAGAATGTCACAGGTAGACTAATATATTGGTGGAATCATACTGTTGAGGATAGAAAGAGTCACTGGGTGTTTGAGTCCAGGAAGGAACTTCTCAAGAGAATAAGTGTTTTAGAGGCCAAGTCAAGAATATTTTGATTTGAACTTATTGTTTGTCCAGTGCTGTGGGTGAGATTTGCCTTTAGTGTCTCTTCTTCAGAGCAAAATAATTGGTGGTGGTTATTATGAATGTGCTTCTATAAGGTGCCAACCTATATGATTACATCAGGTGTAAGGTGGACAACATGAAGAATTTAACCGGCATGAAAACCTTATATCTTGAAAGCAATTTTTAAGAGGAAAACTGGCAATTGACCAGACTTCCTGCTTAGAGAGAAAGCTTGTATTGCCTTCTTGGACAACAGTTGAAGTGATTCTTGATTCCAAACTGTTTCAAGCTCCATCCTTTTTGCAAAGAGGAGTGTAAGGTTTGTGTTTCTGCTTAAAAACTTTATTAAAAAAAGAGAGGTTTCATATTATTTTTGTTTTCTTCCTAGTAGTTGGGAATAGAAAGTATAAATAATATCAACAGAAAAATTATTTTATGGTATACATGTGTATGGACAGTCGTGTAATAACAGTGTATTCCAAATTAATGTGTTCATTACATATATAGCAGATCTTTATATTTTGACCCATAAAATGTGTTCTTAGTCTGTTTCATAGTTCTGTTTACATATTATTTCTGTAGATTATTTTGAGAAGTAAGCTTGAGTCTATGTAAAAGTGAGCACTTTGGTTCATATATGAATTAGAAAAGTTATACATAATTTTTTTATTTAAAGAGGGGGGAAGCAAAACAGAAAAAAGGGTAGAAATAATACAGAGTTAAAATAAACAGTAAGAAATCACTATTTGATACATTACATATTATCTTCTTGGATATAGTTGTTCAAGTTACAAAATTCAAGCATACAAAGTAGACATTCAAACAGTAAGTCTGCAAACAATTCTGTTCACCGAACCAACAAAAACTTAATAACATGGTTATCAATCCTACACACTTAAGTATACATACAGTTATCTCTTTTAGAGCACTTTCTTTTCCTCCTATTGCTTTAAAAAAATTTTTTTTATTTAAAGAAAAAATTTTGAAACAGAAAGAGGGTAGAAACAATACAAAATCTCAAAAACAAAACAACAACAACAACAAAAAACAAAACAAAATAGTAACCAGTAAAAAATCACTAGTTGATAATTACATACTTTCCTCTTAGATGCAGTTGTTCAAGTTACAAAAGTAAAGTCCACAAAGTGGACATCCAAACAGTGAAACTGCAGTCAGTTTTGTTCATCCATCCCACTAAAACGTTAGCAACATGGTTATTAATTTCACACACTCAAACATACATGCAGTTATATCCTTTAGAATACTCTTTTCCTTTTTTTTTCTTTACAATAACTATAATCCATTCTTGTAAACTACTTAGGAGTTCTACACATGTATAAGTCTCTACACATACACCTAGCCTTTCTGTATTAGAGGAAGAAACAAATCAAAACAAGTCAGCAATACAAATTCGTAGAGAAACACGAAATGAAAAGATCATACAAAAACACAACACTAGGTGATCTATGGTAGTCACTATGATGTCTCTTGTTATTTTCAATAAAATTGTCTATATCATCAAATATAATATAAACTTAGCATTGCTTTACACTATTAATAAAATCTAAACATTGGAGACATTTTAGGACTTCAAAGTTAGTTAGCAATCAAACTAGAATGGGTATCCTATTGAATCCTGTCATCTTCAGAGTAGTTGCCCCTATTCTCAGACTCAACACTCTCAAGCATACCAGATTCAAATGAAATAAGTCAAGATAAAACAGTGATATAACAAAATCTCTCTGTCTTATCTCTGCCATGCTATTTTTCTGTTGTTATTTGTTTACTTTTCTCTTTTATTCCACTGTCTGCCCCTTTCTTTGAGGCCTTTCTGCCATTATTCCTGGAACCCTGGTGATTTTCTTCTCTCTCTCTAGAATGTCCTTCAGTATTCTTTGCAGGGTTGGATTGATGGTCACAAACTCCCCCAGTTCCTCTTTGTCGTGGAAATATCTTGTCTTTCCATTAATTTTGAGAGACAGTTTCGCAGGGTACATCATTCTGGGTTGGAGGTTATTTTCTTTCAGGGTTTGGAATATTTCATTCCAAGATTTTCTTAATTTGATGGTTTGCATTGAGAAGTCTGCTGTGATTTTGATGAGTTTTCCTTTATAGGTAATCTGATTCTTTTCTCTGACTGCTTTTAATATTCTGTTCTTGTGATGGATTTCTGGAATCCTGACTATATTATATGTCTGGGTGTGGATCTGTTTTGGTTGTAGCTGGCTGGAGTTCTATATGCCTCATTATCTGAACTTCACTTCCGTTACCTATGTTTGGGAAGTTTTCTTTAATTATTTCTGTGAATAGACTTTTTATTTCATTTGTATTTGTTGCTGCATCTTCATTTACATATTTTATTCTTAGGTTATAAATCCTCTTGTCATCTTCTAGCCTTTGTATCATTGCTTCCTGGTTCCTTGTTATTTTTAAGAGATCCTTCCTTTCATGATCATACTTTGCAAATCTATCTTCAAGTTTTGAAAGTTTGTCTTTAGTTTCTGTTAAAAGGTTTTACCAGGTTTCAATGGAGTTTTTAATTTCCTGATATTCTCTTTGGATCTGTTTCATATATTCTAGATTTTGTTTATATTCTTCATCAAAGGCTTCTCTCCTTTCTCTGGGTTCCTTTATTCTTTCATTTGTGTCTACTTGAGGTATACCCAGGACTTCTTTTATTAATCTTCTTATATCTTGCTTCACCTGAGTTAGAATTTCAAATTTAAATTCGATGATGAGGTCACAGATGTATTTCTTTATTTCTGATGAGGCTGTCTCTGACATTGCAGGTTTGCTGTTCTCAACCTCCTCTGCATTTACCTCTGTTGGACTTACTTTCCCGGGTTCCGCAGTTGGGGACCTTTTGCTCTTTCTCTGTCTTGTCATGTTTCCAGCCCCCTTCAGACAGGTGGGTGGTGGAGGTCTCTGGGCCTTTCCTACTGCTTACAGTTTTTCTGCAGTGCACTTGCTAGGGAAGTGCTGCCCCCCAGTCCGCTGTGGATCTGGGAGTTGCAGGCTGAGAGCTCGCTCCTCCCCCTACGCTAGTCAAGCAGTTTATGCTTCAACAAGTTTGTGTGTTCCCTGGGGATGCCACTGGCCCAGAAAAGCCTTGTCCCTGGCTATTGGGTTTCAACTAGGGGTGTGGCCCTGCCCGAGCAGATCTCACCAATCTGCTTTGGACTAGGAGTCATCAGCGGATGCTGCCTCGGGTTTTGATTCAAGCCGGCCCTGCCCAACTCCAAAATGTCGCCCAGCCAGTCCTCCCATTTTGGGGAATCCAGTTCCTGCCACTCACCAAAGTTCGTGCAGCTCGACTGGCCGTTTCCACTCCCTGTCTCAGGGCCTCCCCCAGCTGAGGGTCTGGAGCTCACCAACCCCCACTGTCGGCAGGGCCGCGATCTCAGCTCGATGGTGAGTCACCTGACTCTAAGACGTTCCAGTACAGCCATCGGGGCTTGTCCAGCTCCAGCCCTCTGTCCATGCTTCTTTTTCTTCTTTTTTCTTTTTCTTTTTCCTCAGTTTCTTCCTGGGTCATGAGAATTCCTCTCCTTTTGTCTGCCTTTCTCCATGTTGCCAGATTCCAGTGTCTGAGTTGTTTTTATTTTTATTTTTTTCCTCAGAGAGACTCTCTTTTTGTGCCGCCACTCAGTCGGCCATCTTGCAATTCCTCGTTATAAATAATTTTAATATGTATTTTATGGTGAAATTTCTGAAACAGGCAAAAACAAAATTCAGGCCACTAGTGTTAACTAATTTCTAAAATAGTGATTTTATTTTTATTTTGAGGCCAATAATATATAAACAGAGTCTTCATAGTTTTATGTTTAAAGTGTATCCAGGGATTGCTGCTGTTTTATTTATTTTAGGAAAAGGATAGTGAGATTTTACTTTGGAAATTCCTGGAAATGCTTTGGTGGTCTTTGAATTAATAAATCTTATCTTTTACCACTAAAAGAATATTATTCTTATGCCATAATGAGAATAATATTTTGAATATTTGGTATAATTAAATACCTAAAAGATGTTTTGTTTTTTTTCTGCTATAATGGGGATATTGTAAACAATACATTTGTTTTAATGGTATTTCTTAAAGTAATATATATATAACTAAATTAAACCAATCTACAAACTATCATAGGCATCCGTTGTAAGTTGTAATTCTGTTGTAAGTACTATAAACTTCATTGTCTTAATCAGCAGATTATGTTGTGCATGTATTTGTACATTGTTAAACTTATGTTGTGAATATATTTGTACATTGTTAAAATATTTTAAAGATATTTTGTTAGATTGAATAGTGCCTTTATTGAAGTGCAAATTTTTATAGTTTTGTAAAGCTCATTGTTTACAAAGCAAAAAATCCTCTGCCATCTGAGTTCATGTTTTCTACTTATATAGGTACATTTTATTTCTTTTTATTTTTCTACTAGTCATATGACATTTTCTCTTGCCTATTTAAACATTATACTTTCTATTTTTTGATTTCTTTAACATAAGTTGGGTTTCCCTTACCTTTATTAGATTACCTCAGGATATTATTTGTTATTTAAATAAGTATTATAAAAGTTCCTCTGAAATACTCTCTGACATTAATAAAACTCTAATTTCTCTCAACTAAATGCTATACATGCAAAATGAAACCACAAGTAAGTGCCATTTTTAACCTCAAAAACTGGTAAATTAATAACTTTAATAATACCCAAACTTGAGGAAGCTTTAAGAAAACAAAAATTCCTCATGAGGACACAAATGGATGCAAAAATTTTGGATTAATATTTAATATCGATTATAATTTTGAATGCCCACACTTTTTGATCCACCATACCTAGTCCTAGGAATGTATTGAATGGCAAAGAATTTTATTGTATCATTGTGGAAAGAAGTCTTATTGTTCTCTACTATTTCAATTTCTTACTATGCACATGTATCATTTTTATTATTAAAAATGTGCTATATATAATACACATTGGGAAAAGAGAGAGATGTAAATATGCCACAAAACAAAATATAGTTTCTAACATATCAATACTTGGAAATCTCTTATCATTATAATGTACCACATTGTTTTCTAAATAATACTGTATTTCAATAAAATAAAGATGGAGTTTTTTTGTATTCATCATCTTTCATGTGAGTACTTCAAAAATTCAATGCATAAGGTGAGACAAAAGGAATGGTGAATATTTAATTTAAAAAATTATTACTGTAAAAGATGTATTCCATTAATCTCTCTCAAAAATACTCCCCCTTGTTTCAAATACACTTGTCTCATGGTTTTTGCAACTTTCTGAAGCATTCTGGGAGTTTTCTTTCATGAGTGTCATTAGTTGCACTGTTGATGCTACCTCAGTGCCCTGAATTTATTCAAAATCTTTACCTTTTATGATCATTTTGATTTTGGGGAAGATCCAGAATTTCACCGTGCCTCATCTGGTGAATAGGGTGGATGCTGACACACTGTAATGTTTTTGTTTGTTTGTTTGTTTTGACAGAAATTGCTGTTAATGTTTTAAATTGACTTAGCACATCCTGGCAGCTACAAAAAACACAAAAGAGAACTTCAAGAACTGTTTCAGAAACAGCAAGAATGATGGAATTAAGTGTGTTTGAAGAGAGGGGGAGTATTTTGAAGGAGAATTAATAATAACATGTCTTTTACTATAATAATTTTTTCAACTTTTATTTAAACATTGATTGTATTGTTTGACCACACTTTTCAGGTTTGCTAATATCTTTATTACTTTTTCTTTTTTGGGTACCGGGGGTTGAACACAGGACCTCATGCTTGCCAGGCAGGTGCTTATGCCACTGAGCTAAATCCCCAGCCCTTTGCTAATATTTTTAATAGGTGAGTTATTTAAACTAGGAAGGAGTTAACACAGCTTGATAAGTTCTAACAGTGAGATAATGCAGCTGAAAATAGAGCCTTGAGCCCTGACCACTGTCACCTGAGGGAGGTGTATCCATCTGACATCACAGAGGTAACAGTGAGTCTCATTCCTCAGTCATCACTCAGTTCCTTTATGTCTTTCCCAGGAGGAATAAGTCCTACCAAGATTTATAAAAAGGGACCATATTCACTTTGCAATCATTCCCCCTTTTTAATTCTTATGGACTGCCTTAATCCATTTTTGTGCTCCTATAACACAACATTTGACACTACAATTTATAAAGTAAATGTAAGAAGCAGAAGACTATAAGAGCAGAAGAAATATAAGAGCAGAAGAAAGCTGCTTCTGTCATGACACTTAGGAAGCAGCTAGGAAAAGGAGTGGATGAGGGAGATATCTCCGTCCAGGTCATGGCCCCACTGACTGATTTCTTTCTACCAGACCCCACTTCCTAATAGCAAGTGAGCTGTAGTGCCCCTGTGATCCAGTCATCTTGCAAAAGCCCCAGTCCTGAACACATGAGTCTTCTGGGGGACATTCTGGGTCCAAACCATAGCAGACCCTACTTCTTCATACCATCACAATGAGGATTAAGTTTCAACATGAGCTTTGGAGGGGATACAAATATTAAAACCATAGAATATATCATTCAGATTGTAACCATTAGCCAATCATCTACATGACTTGGTAATCAATAAAATTTGACAATTTTAGTGATCTTCTATTAAAATTGAATAATACTCCATGAAATTATAAGTTTGCATTGATGTTTTGAAATAGGCCTAGCGATCACAGAATGAGTGCACTGGGAAGCACTGCTTTGAAATAGACCTGTTGAAGCCGTGTTTCTAAGGTCTGGAAGCACAAACTTGGAGATAATATTCAGATTCAAGCGCACTTCAGAACAGCAATCTCAGGCAGTCCCCACTTCCAGCCTTGGTTTATGTTCTGTTCAAACAAAATATCTTGCTTCCTGAGTGCTGCCTTGGTTTAATTTCACCAGGGTAGCAATTCTTAATCCAAAACAATTTGCTCAGTGGTCAAATAGCAATTTTCTGAGCACTTGGAAAACATGAAGGTCTACAGTTGCACAATATTCTCTAGCAAACAAGGCAGAGGTATCTACAAGAAGACAAAAACAAATAAATGTACCATATAAAGCCAAATCAGAAAATTTCATTCACTTTACAGTTGCCATTCTAGTCCATCTAAAGGTATCATCTAAAGGTAGTATGTAGAACTTTGGTGAATTCTCACATTTTCAAGCATATACTATCTTCTACTTCTTCTGTGCCTTCAAAGTGCCTTGTCTATATTTTCATTAATGTATTAATAACATTCTGAATAATTATTAATTTCTTATGTGTCTTTGCAGGTAGATTGTGTCTTCGTCTTTGAAAGACAGTGTCTTTTTCATGCCAGATACAATTCCTAATATGTATTAGGTACTAAAATCTACTCATATTCTGTTTATACCAGTGTATAATTTGCACATCTACCAGCACAAATAGTCAAAGCAAGAGTGTGATATGACATTAGAAGGCAAGATACATTGGGGAACTCTTTCCTGAATAGCAAAGGGAAAAACTATATATGAGCATCCTTACATTGAATACATCAAGTGCAGTTTCTACTCAAATCACGTATTTAAACTCCTGGCCTCTAAGGTGGCTGGAATTTTAAAGGCTGTATAAGTTTTCATATATAAAATTGTGTTCCTAAAGTTACTAGAGAAATTACTAAAGTCACAGAAAAAACCAGCATTACAGATCAATTTAAATTCTCTTTAAATTTTACTCACAAAACTTTCCTATATGAAAAGAAATCATTTAAATTCTTATTTACACTAATCTATTAATTCAAATAACTTAAATTTACTGAAGTACATATGCTTCTTATTTTGAATTAATTTAATGAACTAAATTTACAGTACCAATTATATTGCTAAATTTTAATTACTTTCACTACTCATTTTATAATAGTAATTTAGAAGGATTTATGCAATAATGGCATATTTAAAGGATTATGTGCCCAAAGAGATTTGTATTTCAATTGAGAGATAAAACATCTCCCCCCACCTCAAGCCTACAAAAAGAAAGGAATTATTTTGAATTAATTAGATTTTAGGAAAGGATTTTTTACAAAATTGGTTAACTGGGTTAATAATTTTTAGAGAGTTGGAAATAATTGGCCAATAATTTGTAACAAAGGGAGAATCCCTGGGCTCAGTGGGTAGTGTTCCTTAATCTGAGATTCAGGGTCAACATGTGCACTGCTTACTCATCAAGGAGATTTGGCAGATGCGAAGTTAGTAAAAGACATTTGCTGCATAGTATCTTACAAGGTTACTATTAGGACCCAAGAGAAGTAGATAAAAGCAAGATCACAATCAATGAGGAGAGGTACTTTTATTTCTTAGATGTTATGATGATGTCACTTATGGCAAGACTGTGTAAGGTTATTCTTTGATATAGGCCAGTTTTTCAGAACTTAAGAGAAAGGTTAAGGCTTGGCAAATAATGCAAGAAAACAGGGTTCTGGTTCAGGGGGATCACCTGACTGTCTCTCACTCCCAAATTTGGGGCTTCCTTGCAAACTGGAAGGAGTCCTTAATGGTAGCCTTTGAATTCTATGAGAAACCAAGGGCTTACCCAATGTGAGACAATGATCTAGAGTATGACAGGGACCTTAATAATTCCTCTGCAATGCAATTTGGTTTTAAGAGACTGATCATTTTCCTCAAGGGACTGTAAGCTGCCTGTCTTTCTCAATTTTGTCTGTCAAACTATTGTCATCTTGTGAGTAAGATGCAATATTTTTTCCCCTGTGCTTAAGACATACTAAATTTAAAGGGCCTTCAGATATCTAGACAGGTGGATGAGCCTCCAGAACTGTTTCTAGCTGGAGGCTGGAAGAATGCCTATCTCCTCTGCAGTCACAAGAAGACTTCGGGATTTAAAGTATGTTGGATGAATTCCTTGCAACTGGAGAAGTCTATTCAGAAATATGTGGCATCATTCTTGGTATCCAAAATATAAGTACTGACTGAAATTGAATTAATTGTGATTGGTCTACCTGAACTATTTTTCCCTCTTTTTCCCCTCAGGGAATTAAACCTGGCAGAGAATGTTATCATGGCTACTGATAATAGCACAGATACTTTAATTAAATAGTATTTTAAGGTTTTTTTAGTCTTTCCTAACAACCATGAAGGAAATATCCAGCTACTGTTGCATATTTCAGCTCAGATAGTCTTCTGAATTCTCAGAGGCATCTAGGCAATTAAATTAAATTAAAGTAGTCACATGCAAATGTACTTCCCTCCTTTGCTTCAAAGCCTGCATGGGAGGGGTTGGAGAGAGGAAAGAAAAAGTTATAAAAATTAACTCTCTTTCTAACTTTTGGAATACCCTATTCTATACATTTCTTTCTGATTGGGATAGTTCTAATTAGCATAATTCTAAAATAACATTTTAGGTCACTTCTTGAAATAGTTTCTGTTTTAAGATCGTATTAAGCTAAAGCCTAACCAAATATATATTCGCCACTACATCTGGAGTGCAGCAGGCATTTGCTCACTGTTCAGTGAGTGAAAGAATGTTAAGATTTTGGTTTTAAGTGTGTCTAATCTTACAGGTCTAAATGTCCAGTTCAGAGTCACTAGAGTAGAAAGCTGTGTACTTATTTAAGCGATTCTGCCCTTTATTCTAATCCCTTTTGGAATTCTCTTATTGGAATTCCTGTCTTAGACCAAGGCATGTGGTTTTGAATGGTTTATTGATGGCAAACTTTGGTTTTGTGAGAGGATCTGCTATTTAGAAAATCCAAAAGGCATCTGGAGCCCAGTCTGGCAAATAAATTAGGTAATCTAACATTTTAATCTCATTCATATGTGATTAGAAACTAAGGAGACTAATTTTTGATGCATTTCATAAACTATATCTGAAGGCAATTCTAAAATAGGAATTCCACAGATGCTTTGAAGAAAAATGGTACCATTGGAATAAGAACATAATCTAGATGGGCAGGTCACGGGTTCTCTCTCCAGCACCAAAACAAATAAACAAGCAAACACAAAACAAACCCAACAAAACAAACACCCCCACTTTAAGTGGAACTACATTCCTTTTATTCTTCTTTTTAAGAATCTTGTGGCATTTTATTTCTAAAAAAACCCCAAACTCCAAGTGGTCCTTGTTCAGTATCTAGGGGAAGTGCCTACAGACTACTTGGAGCCAAGTGTTTGTTATAGGTGTTTCCCTTTGGTCCCCTGGACCAGTGGCCATGACAATTAGTATGAGTTTCAGTTATAGCCATGCTCATCTGTCCTTCAGGGTAGTGGTTGGGTGGTGTCATTAATTTGATTTCTTTAGCCAATTATGTTTGTACTGGAATTAAAGTAACAAGCTTCTGTGTTACCTATTAACTTCCTACACGCTGAGATGAAAATAGGTTGAAGCTGTGGAAAAATGCTGATACACTTAAAATACAGAACCAAGATAGCCATATAAACAAACCTCAGGGAATTTTAACCAAGAAATTACTTTCAAATAATTTGCTAGCCAGTTAAAATGCTGAATATTTTATTTTGAGAAGGAATTATATTTTTTGTCTTTGCCATGCTTGTCAACCAACACTCTACTAAGATAACACATTTAACCACTCATTGAAAAAGCAGAGAGATGGAGGAGACCATTTTCACAAAACCTATGAGCATCTGCAAAGGCAGAAATGCACAGCTAACACTTGAGGGATGCCGGAGTAGGTCAAACCTTATTCGTTCAGGTATCTTCATAGATTTTGCTGAAGAGAGAGATTGGACAACCATTTGTATATTTTTGGTCAGAGATATTTGACTCGATCTAAAGCATTCAGATTGAAATCACAAACATTTGACATAACAAGCAAAGAGACTGCTATTCCTTGAGGTATTTTTGGTTAGAAAATTGGACTGCAGCAGCCTTTGTGGGCCATGAGGACTGGGGGATAAACACAGTGTGCAAAGAAAGCCAGAGGTGAGAACAAAGTCACTTATGGAAGCAGAACTAGAAGGAAGGCCATAGGGGTGGAAGGGAGATGACAGGATGGTGTGGGAATGGTAGAGAAAGAGACAGAGAAGGCAGATGTTTAGATATCAACAGATTTGGATTTCCTATACATACATTTTGAGTTGCATGAAGTACTCCATCTCATAATAAGTTTCATTTCCAAACTGACCGAAATAAGCTTCTCTTTCTCATGCCCAAATTATCTTGATGGATCAGTCTCTCACCATGGCAATCTCAGCCCATGCTCTTTGCTTTATATGTCTAGGCCAATACATTTTTTTAAAATCAGGGGAAAAAAAATGAAGCAAGAATGTATTACTACTGAATATACCTAACTTAAAAATGTTGTTTTTTTCTGCTATGCATAGATCATATTGGTCAGACCACATGCTGACATATGAATTTGTTACCACCAAATGAGTCATTTGAAATTTTAAAAAACCAAGAACAAAATCCCAAGTATCTCCCAATTGTTCTGGAGGATAAAAAAGGAGCATGTTGGTCTTCTTGGCTTGCACTAACAAAAATAACAACAATAAAAAAAATCAAACTGGTTTTGACATATTTAAAACAATAATATTAGCTGTTTCTGCTACCCCAGTGGGAATAGAGTTGTAATAAACTGCACACTGTCTGGATTGGCTTGATTTTAACTTTGTGGAGGAATGAAAAATGTTTGTTACATAATCCAGAGCTAAATGGCAAGAGCAAAGTTCTCTGTTATTCACACTTTCCTGAGATCACTGTACATACAGGAGAATGAAACTGGCATGGAGCAGCTGAGACCCACTTTTAGGGGTTGTCAGCCCTTGCTTGTTCTTATCTAGACTATGTATGTTCTTGAACTGAGATAGGACATGGGGAGACTGGAGTGTCTGTGGTTTTTACTTTTACAGTACTTTGTCCTTATCCATGGCTTCACTTTCCACAGTTATGATTACCTACCATCCATTATGGTCCAAAAATATTAAATGGAAAATTCTAGAAATTTGTAAGTTTTAAAGTTCCCAGCCTGAGTAACAGTGAAATCTTGCTCCATCCTGCCCAGTACATGAATTGCCCCTTTGTCCAGTCTATCCATGCTGCATATTCTACCTAACTGCAGATAACTTAGTCATCTTCTTGGTTATCAGATTAACTGTCATAGTATATGGAATTTGGTACTATATGTACATTCAGGCATTTACTGGATCTTGGAATATATCCCAGGAGGATAAGAATGAATGAATGTATATTAGAATGACATAGTGTAGAGAAGGTGAAAATGATGTGATTACTGCAAGAGAAAAGACCTAGGGAATGGGCCAACAAAACAAGCAAAAGCAGTCACTTCTTCTCTATCTTCTTTCAAAATTGAGACGCTATAATGTCTTAGGTCTGGTTTCCTGGGAAAAGATCAGATTTGGAGATTTGTGTTGTTGGGGATTTACTAGGAAGTGACTCAGGAACATAATCTGTAAGGAAATAAATGAAGCATGATTGGGAAAAGAAGTGAAGCTCAAACTTAATTGCAAGAGACGTCTCTGCTAATTCTGTAGGACTTGAGCTTGGGTGGCACTTCAGCGCTATCTCAAATGAAGACAGAGGGAGTAGGTCTTTATATCTCCACACTGTCAACTTGTCATTGAATGCAGTTTGTTCTTGGGGGGAAGGAGCAGGGCATAACCTTGACAAGGTAATCTCCTACAGCTACATGCTTCTCTTCAGGATGCCCTACTCCTAGGAATAAATGCCTTCATTCTGTAGCAGTGCCTGGGTGGAACACCACAATACCCACTACAGTCCACCCCTTCCACTGCTTGGATCCACTTGCCTCATGCAGAAATTCAATCCTAAATGAAAGCTTTTCTGCTTAAACTGAATTCCTGTATAAATTTACAAAAGGTAGGTTATTGGGAGAACCTATAGCCCCTATTACTGTAGCTTGTCTTGAGGTTTCAACTTATATACATCATCTTTCCTACCATCATTTTAAAGTCCCTTCCCTCTTTCTCACTATCAGCCCATGTCTAGGCAGTTTATCTGATAGGGTGACCATGCCTCATTCCTGAGAGTTTTGAAATACTCCTTGCAGGCTATGGTTGATCCATATTTTCATTTGCTATCAAAGAAATTGAGCAGGGAAATATAAAGAGATTAATATATAATCTAGATGTCAAAAATATTTAGCAAACTTTCTGTGGTGGATGCTCAGCAGTTGTCTCTTACTTCTGCTGGTCGTAGGAAAGGCCACTTTTCCAAGCATCTGGATTGGTTATTTCACTTCAGTTTCACCTCTGGTGACTTGTGTCAGCTTACTGAAACAATTTACATCATTCAGGATGATGACCATTTTCTTGCTTGCAGGTTTCATGGCATGAGGATCTTGAAATGAGACTCTCTTTGTGGTACTTAGAATAAGCATTACCTCCAGGCCACAGAACCTAAAATTGCAGGATGGAACATTCCAAATCTCCAAGTGGGAATTATGATAATCAGGCTGCTCCTCTATCTCTCAACTCCTGGACCTGTGTCATAGAATACAACTGAAGCAGAACCCAGTGTAAAAGTCATTGCTATGATGTATATGTTTGGAGGATAGTGTTTCATTCTTATAGAAGTTCATGTCTAAGCTGTGTCTCAGTTACACCTTCAAAACCAGTTTGTATAACTTATATTAGGCTGCAAGTTTTTGGGTGATATGATGTGCAATAAGATCAGTGAATCCCATGAGAACATACCTACTGCTGTATCTGTTTTTCTGTATTGTGGCACCCTGTCCAAGATGACATTGAGATTCTTTGTCAACTGATCAACACTTTGTAAAACCTGTAACCCTTTCGTGGGAGGAAGTAGCTTATGTCAGTTTGTCAGCAAGTGGCTGATCTTCTGGAAGAGTCATACCAAACTGGAAACTTGGTTCCATTCTGTTCCTACACAGTTGGTATCAGTAGTTAGAACAGCCTTGTGTGTGGGCCTGCACCACTAAATCCTCTCAGAACCTCTGTTGCTAGTCTGTTCATGGGCTCATTGTACCAACAGTGGGAAGGCTGACAGACGTCAATAGGTCATATCATTCTGTCTCTTCGCTATTTAGCCAACTTTCTGTGGTGGATGCCTAGCAGTTTGTCTCTGATTTCTGCTGGTCATAGGAGAGGCCATTTTCCCAAGCATTTGGATTGGTATGCTCAGGGAGGTGTACTATTGGATCTCATGTAAAAAAGATTTGGCCACCATTTCAGGCAGCTTGTTTATGCATTGTGATACTGAGTCTGCCACTTCTATTTATGAAATACTTGTTCCCTGCCCAACTTTTTAACTCAGAAGTTCAGATTATAATGAGCAGCTCTAGCTGCATGGTCACTAGTTGTCTCAGGGTGAGGCCTCTGTCTCTACCAGAGCACATTAGGAGGCCCATTTTTGAATGGTATATAATTCTCTGTTGTGTGTAGCATGGTTTTGCTAACATTCTGAGGGATCTAGGTTGTAAGTTTCCTCTTAGAACTTGCCACAACCTCGTACAGCATCTTTTTTACTTTTCATATACCTTCAGTGCCACAGGATTTGCCTATAGCAGGTTGTTTAACATGTAGCCTGGATATGTTGCTGCATCATTCTTTCTCTGGGCCTCATTCAAAGCTGCCAGTCTTCCTTGACACCTTGCAAAAGAGTTAGATTGACAGTCCAAAGAATGGACTACATTCCAAAGAGGTCAACAAGTGTTGTACTTCCTTCATAGTATAGATTCTAAACATTAAAGGAGTTGTGTCTAACGTGCACTGGACACTGAATTCACATGTGTTGTCTTAGGGTTACTGTTTTTCTTTTGAAAACAAGGGTTTTACACAGACCTTTAGTATACCAGGCATTTCTTGCTCATGGTGTCATGATGCATCCAACCAGAGTAATGTTCTGTAGAATGTTTAGATCAGTGGGGGCGAACCTATGTCACGCGTGCTACAGTGAGCATAGACAGTCTTCTCTGTTGGCACTTGAGTCAAGTCTCCCCAGCAGCCAAGCATCAGATAACAGTTGTTTTTTCTAAACTAAAACCTCAGTATTCAGGTTTGATTGCAGTGTTGGCATTTTGTGGTAAATAAGTGGGTTTGGATTGCTTGGTCTCTAAAAGGTTCACCATCCCTGGTTAGATTATTCAGATCCCTTTGGACCACATTACAAAAGAGGATAGGAGAGTTTATCTAACCCTGGGGGCAAATCTGTAAATGCGTACTGTTCTTATTCCCATGTGACTATGAGCTGCTTTTGATTCTCCTTCTTGGTAGGACTGGAAAGAATCTGTTCTCACAATGAATGACTGCATACCATATTCGTAAGGCTTTGCTAATTTGTTCTAAGAAAAATACTGTGTCTAACCTAGTAGTTATTACTTGATTGAATTTGTGGTGTAATTCTTAAAGATCTACCTGATTTTTGTAAGGACCAAACTAACAAACTGAGTTGCAGCATGTTGGAAACTACCTGGTCTACATTTATCTGGCTGCACCCTTCTCACCCAGGTTACTATCATAGCTTCCTGGTTAATCTCCCTCTTTCTTCCTTGATCTTCCTTCTATCCATTCTTTCTTTACCAGGGAACCAGAGAGATCTCATAAAACATAAATTAGACTGTGTCTGTCATCTGCTCAAAATCTTCCAGTGGCCTTATATGTCAGTGAGAGTCAGAGTCTTTTTACTGAGTCCTGTATGACCTACCCTCTCTGGCCCTGATGACCCTTTGATTTGCTTCTCTGCTTCTCATTCTTTCTTTTCCCATCCCATCTGTTCTGTTCACTGGACACATCAGGTTTCTTCTGCCTCAAAACCTTTGTAAGTGCTGGTCCTGGACCTCAGATGGCAGTTTGCACCCACATTCGTGTAGCTCCCCTTTATCTCACTCAAGTTTTTACTCAAATATCACCTTCCTTCTTCTATTCTCTATTTCACCACCTCTCTCAGTCTCCCAATAATCTTCATTACTACATTTCTACCTATAGAGCTTCTTGACATCTAACATACGATTTATTTCCTTATTTATCTTGTGTATTGTCTGCTTCTCTCTGCTAGAATATAAGCAAGATCAAGTAATGCAGAGAATTTTGCCAGCTTTGATTAGTTCTGAAGCAATTAGAATAGAGCCTGATACATATTAATCTTTCAAAAGTGTTGATTGAATGAATCATTTGCAATGACCTCATTACTGGTATAGATTCTACTTGAGCCAGTTATGCATTGATGAATATTTGTTTTTATTTGTTTCCATTACAAGGAGTGCATCCTTGACCATCCTTCTGACAACACTTTTGAGAACAGAAGTCTTCTACTAGAGCTCACATTCCCCAAAAAAGAAAACAGAGTTTAATAATGGCAATGGCACTAATAAACAAAATTTCATCATTTTGAATTTTAAAGCTACACAGTTTTCACAAATAATAAGCAAAAACATATAGGGAAAAAAGATGCTCAGTGAAGATCACTAATAAAGATCCTTCTCAACACATGCATGTGAAGTTTGTGGGAAGGCATGCCAAAGTACTTAAAGAAATTTTTAAAATGGCTTATCTTTGTTCTGTGCACAATCCATCCTCCTTCTTCTCCTTTATTTACTATCCTGGCAATGGTCTTGTACCACTAATTTAATTTTGACTCCTCTTTACTTTCATCACTACCCTCTGTCATAAGTAGTCATTGATGGGTGTAAAATTTGGTGCTTATCATCTCTTACATTCTTTTGTTTTGTCTATTTCTCTTCTTGGCTCCCTCCCTGTTTAGGCCTCAGCTTGGCTGAATCTCCCAACAGCTAAAAGAAAAGCAAAAGAAATATCTCCCCAAACTATATACCCAGAGAGATTCTTACTCTTTCATACTGGGGCCTTTCTTGCAGGATGAGACTGGTATCAGTCCAGGGTCTCCAGCAAGCCAGTGGCAGGTCATTTAAAAATACTTCAATTCACACTGCCACAGCTACACAAGTGATTTTATTTAAGAAAGCTCATGAGATATTTGTGGGGAACCCTAAAAAATATTAAGTGGGCCTGAAAGATGCCCAAGATCTTGCACTGGTAAGTAGGGATACTGATTATATTTAGATTATTGCTATTAGTGTAACAGCATCTCTATTCCTGTGGTACTTTTTATTTACCAATCCTTGCTTGTCAGAAGCAATTGGGAACCCCTTCATTCATAGTTTCAAAATGTTTGTAAATTCTTTTTTTTCTTAAATTTTAGATACTTCATATTCTAAGAATAATTTTTGCCTCTCTCATTTTCCAACTAAATATTCAGTGTCTTTCTTAATTTATGATTCAGGGCATTGGTTCCTCCTTCTCGGTTAGCCTCATATAAATAAATGATTAAACCAATAGTAAAACAGATGACAAAGTAACATTAAAAGATGCAGAATTTCATAAATGAAAAGACATAATGATGTTGCAATCTGGGTGGAGCAGGGAATTGCAGGGGAGTGTGGATATGCAGAAAAATATTATGAAATTATTTAAGTACACGATTGGGTAAGCAGACAGAGCCTAAGGCTAAGCCAGGGCTCTGCATGTTGGCTGCAGCTCAAGTAGAATCATCTGGGCAGTGGAGACGGTGGCAAGATCTATAAGTGGATACTACCTTGGTTGCTGGGTCAGCTGGAAGAGCTAATGCTGGTCTTCAGTGGACAATGTGTAAATAAATCAAAGATTAGTAAGGTTAATGAAGTAATGACATTGTTATGTGACGTATATATTTGTAGGGGTTATGTGAATGCTATAGTTTGTTGCTTTGTGTATTATGTATTTGTTACTTTATGCATTGTATTACTTAATATATGCTTTATTTGATTTTAATTTTTATCTGAGATTTCAGTAATCAGGTTTATGAAATTGGAATGATTGTTAGAATAATAACAGTTGACTAAATGCTAGGAAAGGAAGTATTTCTTCAATTTGTTGGGCATACTTGGCAGGCTTTGAAGTATTGAGAAATCTGTGTTAAATACATTATTATAGTATGAACTATCTAAGAAAACCACATTAGTTACTTAACAGAGAAGAATTCAGCCTTTTATGAGTTAACTTAAATATTCATTACAGAACATGAAAATGATTATTCTTACACTTGGGTAACTACTGTATTTCAAAACAAAAAAGAAACAATATTTGCAAACTGAGTATCAACATTTATGAAAACCAAGACTTAGTTTATTTCATGGATAAACTGGCTACTAATTTAAAGCCCCATTACAGTAAGCCTTTCTCTCTGAGCACATAAATTCCTAGATTTTTAAAAGCTTGGTTGAAAATTCCTATTGTGCTGTCAGAGACAAAAATAACTTAACTAACTGATATGGAAAAGATTCAAGGAAAACCTTAACTTAGTCATTGTGGACTTTTAATATCTTGCTCCACTATCCAATTTAACATATACTTCATTATATCTTTGCTATTGTCACATGTTACATCATCATATTTATTCTTTTTTTAAGGATGCTATGGGAGGGCAGATGTAAATATTGGGTTTATTTCCCCCACCTGGCTTCCTAAATGGGAGTTAATTGTAAACATCTCTGGTCCTTTTCTGTTTTATTTGCCTTCTAATCTTACTTTCTCCTCTTGCAACTTTTCACAATAAGAAATACAGCTGTACCAAACTTCTCATGGGTCACAGGAAGGTGTCCAGAGGTCAACTCATGCGTATGTGTTCCATTTTAGGAAGCACAGTGAGGGCGGGCTCATGCATTTCTTAAATGGGTCACACTGTTCCTTGTTTCTAGGGCTGGAACGTCCTTTCCTCTCCAGGTCCAACTGACTCCTCATTTTAAAAAATCTCACCTTTTCATAACTGCTCAAATGTAGTTTTCAGGGATTTAACTCTCCCTTCCCAACATTATTGGGACTTACTCATATTGTTGTATATAGCTAGTTGGTATTCTATTCTATGACTATACTGCTGTGATTTATTCCTTTCATGGTTAATAGAAATTTCAGGTTGTTTTCAGCCTTTTTACTTTTTAAAGAACAATTGTTATAAATAATCATATACTTGTATCCTGGTTACATGTGCAAAAATTTTGCTAGTGTTTATAAATATCTAGGAGTGAAAAATATCTAGGAATGGCTCAACTTTAAGAGATGATGCCAAAGGTTGTACTGATTCTTACTGCACTGCACCATAGGAGACATCCTGTTGTCCCATGTTCCAATGAATGCTTAATACTGCCAAATATTTTAACATTTGCCAGACCCAGGCATGTGGGTCTGAAATTATCCATTGTTCACTTTTTATTTTTATTTATTTTCACTTTTTAAATTATAAATGAGTTGGACACCTTTTAACAGTTGTTAATGTTTTGTTTTCTTTTTCTGGGAAATGTTCAGGGGTTTTTTTTTTGCTCACTTTTCCTTTGGGTTATATGTATTTGTCTGTCTATTAGCTATCTATCTATCTATCTTCTATCTATTTATCTATCATAGTTTCATAGATGCTCCATATGTATCCATTGTCCTAAATCTTTGTTAGTTTTGTGAGTATCTAATATCTCCTCCCAGTTGACAGTATGTATTTTGTACTCATTAAAGTATATTTAATGGAAATTATTTTCTTTCTTTCTTTCTTTCTTTCTTTCTCCTTTTTTTTCTCTCTTAGTAACAGGAATTGAACTCACAACCTTGTGCTTGCCAGGCAGAAATGATTTTAATATAGTTTATTTTGTCATTATTTTCCATTATGATTTTAATATAGTTTATTTTGTCATTATTTTCCATTATGATTTTCACACTTTTAAGTATGTTTAAGAATGTTTTCTGTATCCTGAGGTGATAAAATTATGCTCTATATTAATTTGAAGTAGCGTTAAGCTTACAGATAAGTTGAAAAGATAAAAACAATGTCAGAATTCTAAAATATTATGTGATCAGATGCACACATTATTACATTTCACTCTCATTTGCTTTTATATTGTCTCTCTTCTTTTTCTCTTTTGCTTGTGAAACATTTAAAGTAAAGGTAAATAAATTGTCACCCTTTGCTACTAAATAGTTCAGCCTATAGTACCTATGTAGAAACATGAAGTTTCTACATGTGCATGTGTCTGAGTGTGGAGTCTTTAGTATCCCACTGATTTGCTTGTTTATCCTATTAAGATGCAAGTCATTATCTTAGTTGCTATAGCACTGTGGTAAGCTTTGGCATCTCATAGGAAAGACCCCTAACTTCTGCATTCCTTTTAAGAGGAATAATAAGTTCTTAGCTTATTTGTGTAAATTTTAGAATTACTTTGTCAATTTTCAAGAAAACAATTTGATTGGAAATTCATTAAATGTACAAAACAACTATGTGGGAACTGACATCATTACAAAACTGAACTTTGTCATCTATGCAGGTACCATGTATTTAGGCATTTTAAATGTGTTTTAATGCTCAATTTAGACTTATAGCCAACATTGTACTGAATAGGGAAAAACTTGAAAGTGTTTCCTCTAAAATCAGGAATGTGACAAAGATGTACACTCGCACTACTTCTCTTCAATATAGTACTTGATATTTTAGCCAGAGTAATCAGCGGAATGCTATGATTTAGATATAAAATGGTCTCCAAAGTCTCATGGGTTTTAAAGGTGACTCGATTATTGCTGACTTGCCATTAGGTAGGGTCTGGCCAGAGGAGGCAGATCACTGGGGGCATCAC
>PVLA01003825.1:0-88515 GCA_004027455.1 Hydrochoerus hydrochaeris | reverse complement strand
GAAGAGTCCATCAAGTCTTTTAGAATTGATAAATTCAGCAAAGTAACAGGATATAAAATCAACAACAATAACAAATCAATAGCTTTTATATACATCAGCAACACATAGAGAGAAAACAACTCCATTCTCAATAACTTCAAAAAACCTATAAAGCAACCTAAGCAATGACTTTTCCAAAGAAAACTATAGAACACCAAAGAAAGAAATTAAAGACACTAGAACATGAACACATTATGTCCATGAATTGGCAGAATATTGTTAAAATGATTACTGAAAATAATTCACAAATTCAATGTAATTGCTATCAAAATACCAATGATATTCTTCATAGAACTAGGAAAAAAACCCTAAAAGTCATATGGAAACACAAAATACCCAAAATACAGCAATCCTGAATAAACAGTACACTGGAGGCACTGTGATACCAGATTTCAAAATATACTATGGGTCACAATAACAAAAACAGAGTAGTACTGGCATAAAATCAGACACATAGACCAGTGGAATAGAACAGAGGACATAGAAATTAACTCATACAGCTATAGTCACTGATTCTTGACTAAAGAATCAAAAATATTTGTAGGAGAAAAGACAGCTTCTTTAACCAGTGGTGCTGGGAAAAATTGTTACTCTTATGTAGAAGGTTGAAAGTAGGTTCTTTCTACAAAAATCAATTCAACTCAAAATGGACTAGAGATTTAAATGACCTGAAACTTTGAAAGTGTTAGAAGAAAACACACAGGAAATACTTGAAGATATAGACATAGGCAACGACTCCCTGCATAGGAATTCCATAGCTCAGTAACAGCAAGATTTAATAAAAGGAATGCATCAGATTAAAAAGCTCTGCACAGCAAAGCAGACAAATGAGTGAAAGGACAGCCTACAGAATGAGAGAAAATCTTTGCTATCTACTTTTCCAAGTAAAGATTAATATCCAAAATATGTAAAGAATTCCAAAAAGATAACTCCAAAAGAACAATTAATCCATTGAATAAATAGGCAAATGAAATGAACAGGAACTCTGAAAAGTTACAAATAGCCAATAATTATATGAAAAAATGTCCAACATCTTTAGCCATCAGGGAAATGCAAATCCAAACTATACTGATACTCCATTTCATTCCATTGATATTCCATTCAAGTAAGGCTCTCATCAAGAATACAAAGAATAATAAATGCTGGTGAGGATGGTATTGGTGGGAATATTATTTGGTACAGTCACTATAGAAATCAGTATGGAGGTTCCTCAAAAACCTAAAAATAGATATATACCAAAGGACTTGACATAAGCATACTGTAGGGGTACCTGCATAGATGTGTTGATTGTGGCATATTCACAACAGCCAAAGTATGGAGTTACCTATGTTCCCATCAGTGAATACATAAAATATGGAATATATATATGATGGAACACTATTCAGACACAAAGAAGAATAAAATCATGTCACTTGTAAGAAAATAGATAAAATTGGAGATCATCAAGTTAAATGCAGAAAAGCAGCCTCAGAAAAGGTAAATATTGCATCTTTTCCTTAATAAATAGAATCTTAGACATGAAAGTAGGAGGGAGACTATTAGACATGATGCTAATCAGGTGAGGGGAGAGGAGTTGTAAGGGAGGGGACAAGATGGAAAGATGAATGTGATAAAAATATGTTATATACATGAATAAAATACAGTGAAACCTAACACTTTGCAAAATTAATATGAACTAATAAAATATATAGAGAAAAACACAGTTATACACTTTTGTAGAATGTTATAAATCTCTTTTATGAATTTATTCTTCAGCATTTTATTTCTTGATTTTTTTTTGTTTGTTTTTGTACTGGGGATCAAACTCATGACCTCGCACTTGCCAGGCAGGCGCTTCTGCCACTGAGCTAAATCCCCAGCCCTATTTCTTGATATTGTAAGCAGTATCTTTTTAAAATTTGAAACTCCAAGTGTTATTGATATAGAGAATACAACTGAATTACAAATTTGTATTATATCTAGTAATTTTGACAGAAATTCTAACACTAATAACTTGGAGATTTTTTCAGATTTTCTATGCAAATAAACAAATGATTTATATATGCTTATAATTTGTTTCTTCCTTTCCAATTGAGTATCATTTAAAATGACCTGGATTTCTAGAACAATATAGAATAAAAATGAGAATGGATGCCCATGATTTGTTCCTGATTTTAAAAGAAATAATTAACATTTCAACATTAAATAAAATAATTGATGTTATGTTTTATTGACACTTTTTACCAAATTGAAGAAATTCTATTAGTCCTCTGTATAATGAATTTCATTGAATGGTTTTTCTAAATCTATTAATATGATAAATACACTCCTTTATGTCAATTATATTAATAAATTTTGAGTTCAAATTAATCTTGCATCTCAAACTAAATCTAAAATAAATCTTACATCCTAAATAAATCTTACTTGATCATAATTTAATATATATTATATATAATTCAGTTTGCCAGTATTTTTTTTTTTGTATATTTTCACATACAGTTTTTTTCTGTCTTGGAAAAACAATGATAATAATTTTGTCTATTTTTTAAAACAAGGCCTCACTGTGCAGCCCAGGCTGGCCTTAAATTTACTACATAGCCCAAGGAAGCCTCAAACTCACAGTGACCCTCCTGCCCCAACCTCCCAAGTGCTGCAATTACAGGCGTGTGCCACCACACATGTCCAATAATTTTGTAAAATAAATTGAGGCAACATTTTCTTTTTTTCTGCTTCTTGTTGGAGTTTGGTAAGATTGAAAGTATATCTTGAAAGTATCTAATCCTGAACTGGTAAACTCAACAGTGGAAAAACTCTGGACTTGTAGAAAAATTTTCAACCCCTGATTTAATTTTGTGAAGAGTTACCAAACCATTCATATCTTCTATTACTATCTGAGGCATTTTTGGTAATTTATACTTTCCTAAGAATTTTCCATTTCATCTAAGTTTTCAAATTTATTTTTATAAATTTGCTAATAATGGTCTTTATATTTTCTGCTACATCTATGATTTAATCCTCTTTATTTATAACCCAATTATTTATACATTCTCTCTTTTGTCTTGATTAATTTTGATGGGCACTTATCTATTTATTAATGTTTATAAAAAACAGTTTTATGCATCTTGATTGTCTTCATATTTTTGATTTTATCTATTTCCATAATTTTAACTCCTGTAAAATTTTTTGTTATTTTCCTTGGGTTGATTCTGTTATATATTTTTTCAAAATAACTTCTTAAATTGGATTCTTAGTTCAATAATTTTCAAAAACAATTTTGAAAAATAAGGAATAAAATGCTTGCATTAACTTCATTCCCTGTAGTACTTTTATCCTCTTTACTAATTTGGAATTTCCAGTTTCTATTGGTTCCCTAGAAAATTTATCATGTATATTTAACAAGTCTAACGTTAATCACAATTTTATCTTTTTGAATAATGCATGTATATGTTTTACCTCCAGTTACTTCTCAGTTGATACACATGTTACTGTTGTCAGGTATTTAATTCAGTCTTTATTTTCCAGTCCTCACAGATTAGACAATATTGTCTCTAAATTACACTTGCATAGTCAAATCACCATGACTTTGGATCTTTTTAATTCTTTCAAATCCTAACATCATCCACAGGTCCTTCTGTGCTGTCCTGGTGGTTGAAGTCTTGAGATTTAACTGGCAAATAAAGTACTTGGGGAAGGCAAGTGATATATGATACGTGAAAACAAACACTGTGTAAAGAGTGAGAACATGGGCTTTACTTGTCAGAGTGTATTCCGTGCACTTCCTGAGTAAACAAGTCAGAAAATCCTCTCAGTCTACAGGCTCTAATCAGGCCTGTGCAGCACAAAAAATGCCAAACAAAAGCTTAAGATAAGAGAGAATTATGACTATTCTCTCAAAAAATAAGGCTGGATTTCTGAAACAGCCTCTGTAGGGTCAAAATAATTGACTTCTTGTGGTCCTGCTGGCAGTGAGAATTGCTTGGTTTCTGACTGGGTCAGGAGCAGGGACTTGAGTGCTAGCTGGGAAACCCCCAAACCCATGTCCTAATTCATGAGACACTCTATCTTGATGGACCCCCCCCCAGTGCACATATTTAGGTGCTTTTAATTTTGATCTAACTTCACACTTATTGCATGTCTAATTCATAAAAGTCATTGAGTGTGGAATCTGCCTGGATAGAGAGACAGTGCCAATATTACCTAACTATGACATTACTATATGACAGCCAGACTTAAAGGTAGAGGCAGTGTATCTTCACTTCAGAGGTCCTGGGGACTCAGGGTGTCAGAGGAGGGAGGCAATAGCAGGTCTTTGAAAGATGTATTTACGAGTCAAGTCATGAAGGGGCAATGTCCACCTCTGAATGAAAAAAAGAACAGTGGAGAGATAAAGTTTGTAGATGCACAAGGAATCTTGTTTGCAAAATCTACACTCAGAATGGTATTTTTGATTTGGTTTTTAGAATTAAGAAAATAGGGTCTTCTAAGATAAACAGCTATATTTTTGTTGGGAAATTCCTTTCATAAAATATAATAATAGAAAATTTTTTTGTCTTTGGGATGTCATGTTTAAAATATCTCTAAATCTAGAAAAACAAAGCAAAACAAATAACAAAACAAAACAAAACTCTCAAAATCTTAACCTCTGACTATTAACATTGCTTTACCACTGACTGTTTCACTCTGCACTTTTTAAGTAAGACCTGCTCTATTATCTTTTGCAGAGTCTCATATACTGATAATATTTGAATAATTGCTGATATGGAGTGTGGGAAATAAAAATTTGGGCATAGTTTTTCTTAGCCTTTTCAGAATTATTTTAGAATTTACATTTTCTTAAGATTGATGGCTATCAATAATAACTTGTTGTGAACAGAATCAATCCCTCAATGAAAGACACGAACTGGTAGAATAGATCAAGAAGTAACATCCAACAGTATATAAGAAACACATTTCATCTATAAAGAAAATCACAGACTAAAAATCAAAGAATGGAAAACAATATTCCATACAATGGGAACCTAAAGAAAAGCAGATGTAGTTAACTTATATTCAGACAAAATGGACTTTAATTCAAAAGGAATCAAAAGAGGCAAAGAAGGTTACTGAATATTGGTTAAGGGAAACATCCAAAAGGAAGTGATAAGTATTAATATATATGCACCAAACAATGGTGCACTCAACTGTATAAAACAAGTGCTACTAGACATAAAAGACAGGTAAGCCATAAACACAGTTATAGTGGGGCACCTCAGTACCATGCTGTCACAAATAGATCAACTAGACAAAAATCACTGAGGAAATATCAGGGTTGAACACATCAGATCAATAGATATTTACAGAGTGTTCCATCCAACAACAACAGGATAAATATTATTTCAGTAGCGTATGGAACTTTTTCTAAAATAAACCACATACTAGTCGATAAAGCAAGTATGGGCTGGGAATGCAGTTCAGTGATAGAATGCTTGCCTAGTACACATAAGGCCTTGAGTTCAATCCCACAAAAATAAATAAAGAAAGAAAGCTTAAGTAAATATAAGAAAGCTTAAGCAAATATAAGAAGAATTGAAATTATACTATGAACATTACCAGATCACAATGCAAGGAAGTTAGAAAGCAATGGCAAAAGAAAACACAGCACTTGTCCTAATGATTGGAAACTAAACAATACACTCTTGAATGAACAATGGGTTATAAAAGAAATTAAGGATGAAAGAAGATCATTTCTAGAACTAAATGATAATGCAAGTACAACATACCAAAATTTAAGGGATGCAGTGAAAGCACTCCTAAGTGAGAAGTTTATAGTTGTGAATCCCCACATCACAAAAACAGAGGAAGTCCAAATAAATAACTTAATAATGTACCTCAAGGTCTTAGAAAAATAAGAACAAATCCAAAGCTAGTACAAGGAAGGAAATTATAAAGATCAGAGCAAGGGGCTGGGATTTAGCTCAGCGGCATAAGTACCTGCCTTGCAAGTGCACAGTCATGAGTTTGGTCACTGGTACCAATTAAAAAAAAAATCAGAAATCAGGGTACAAAATCAAGACAAAACAAAACACCCACAAAAAGAATTAATGAATTGAAGTTAGTTCTTTGAAAGATTAAACAAAATAGACAAGCCCCCAGTCAATCGAGAGAGAGAGAGAGAGAGAGAGAGAGGAGAGAGAGAAAAGATCCAAATAAGTGTACTTAGGAATGAAAAAAGTGAAGTCACAAGGACACTGCCAAAACTAACTCCCTAAAGAATATTAACAACTAGTTTGCAAACCTGTATGATGATAAGTTGGAGCATTAAAAAAAATGGATAGTTTCCCAGATACTTATAAGTTACCAAAAGTTAATAAAAAAGATTTAAAAACCCTGACTAACCCAATAACAGGCAATGAAGCAGTAATTAAAAAAACCTACCAAGAAAAACTCAGGTCTGGATGAGTTAATTACTAAATCCGACAAAATCTTCAGAACCTACCAAGTCGGAAAAATTTTGCTAGCTATGCTTTAGAGGACTAACATGTAGCACAATTCATAATTGCAAGTGGATTTATGTTTATCAATAGATGAATGGATAAAAATAATGTGGCATTCATCCCTCCCGTCACCTCTCTGCCACCATAGGAACCCAATGAAGGGCACCAAAGGAGAAAGATCCTGCCTATTACCTCCCCTTCACCACAGGAACCCAGGTGAGCCATGCTAGAGGAGAGCAGCTCCTCCTCTGAGTACTGCCATGACTGAAGTGAAGTGCTTGGGAAGGCCCAGAGACCAGAAGGAATGCAAGAGATACACTAGAGTCCCAACTAAGGCACACAGCATGGACAGGTGAGACCAGTGGTGTGAAAATTCCAAAGTAACAATAACAATATTAGCTAACAGGTAACTGAGGTCTCTGCAGGACCAGCAACCAGCTTGGGAAGAATCCAGGACTTGGTAACCAGCCCTTTTCTCTCAATACTTTTCACTTCCTTTCCTTTCCTTTCCTTTCCTTTCCTTTCCTTTCCTTTCCTTTCCTTTCTTTCTTTTCTTTTCTTTTTTCTTTCTTTCTTTCTTTCTTTCTTTCTTTCTTTCTTTCTTTCACACTCTTTTGCTTTTTTTCTAAATGGCTGGGGAGAACTCCAACCACAGAAAACTAATCCCATCCCCCAAACCCAGAGAATAAGTTCAGATAATTCATCTAATACTCCTTCATTCTTTCTTTTCTACCCCCTTCTCTAGTTTCCCAAACTTTCTGTGATCATCCTTTGCCTACTGTTCTTGCTTCTACTTCCTTTCCAGATATCTTTGTTTTTACACTATTCTCCCTAAATTTCCCTGGCACAGAGTAAAACCACTCTCCCAAAGGGAAAAACTTTGCATAACAACTCCTAATTTATGATTGGTTTTGTTATGTAATTATAGATCCTCCTCCTATAGTCTAAAGTACAATTCAGTAGTTATAAGTTTGTCAGTTTCTAAATTGTGCTTGATGCTATTGTTATTGCTAATTTTACTACTTTAGCTAGTTTATAATATCTGGTATAAACAGTTCTCCCTTCTGCAACAATACTGGGATGCTCTGGGGTAATAACCTCACCATAGCCATACACCAAAGAACCAGGAACTGAGCCAAACAGATGCCAACATACCACTTGTAATTAGTTGGAAAGATAGGATCTTGTAACAGACAAGAATCTCCTACACAAAGAAGATATACCTGAAGAACAGACTTTTCCTACAGAGGTCTTGATATTGGTGATAGAGTTACCTACTAAAATAACCCACAAGGGTTATCACAGAAAAGAAAGTTTAAATTTTTTGAAATTGAAAATGACAATACAAAAAAGCAAAATGCAATCTCATACCTCCAGCCCACCCAAAACAAGTTCAGGAGACGTTGACATAGAATAAATTGGAAGACACATAGCTAAAATGATAACAACTGAAGTAAAGACACAAATCCATGAGGCTATAGAGGAAATTGGATCACAAATAAACTCTCAGGTAAAAAAAGAAATATCAACATTTATAAAGGAATTTCCCAGGAAATCTAGAGTACAGATAGATTTAAAAAAGATAATGATAGGAAGAAGATGGAAACAGTGAATGTTCAATATAGGAAACAAAAAGAATGAATGAAATGGATTCAAACAGATATACTGGAAATTAAAAATTCCATTGGAAGCTGGAAAAACTACTTGAACAAAACTGAAGACAGACTTTCATACCTTGAAAACAGAATCACAACTATTGATCAGGAAAGGAAAGATCTCCTGAAAATAACAAAAGATCAGGAAATAACAATTCAACAGCTGCAAGCTGTTGCAAAGAAAAATAATGTAGTAATAATTGGTGACAATGAAAAAGCAGGCAACAACACAACTGACATAAAAAAATTTGCAGAAGGAATAAGAGAAAATTGCCAGAATGTGAAATGTAGATAAATGAGGTATATAGAACTCCAGTTAGCCATAGTCAAAGTAAATCTACATATAATAATTAAGATCCCAGAAATTCAGCACAACAGAATACTAAAAAATTTTAGAGAAAAAAAAAACCAGATCACTTGTCAAGGAAAGTCCAATGGAATCATGGCAGACTTCTTACCACAAACCCTCCAGAATATCTTGGAGTTAAGTGTTTTAAGTCATGAAACAAAACAACTTCCAACCCAGATTGATGTATTCTGCAAAACTGTCTTTCAAAACTAATGGAGAAATAAGATATTTCCATGACAAAGAACAACTGAAGAAATTTATGATCACCAAACCAACTCTACAAAAGTTACTGAAACATATTATAAACAGAGACAAAAATGACCACAATTCCAAAAACAGCAGAAAGAAACCACCAAGCAGAGCAAATAATTAAACAGAGAGGAAAACTGGGAACCAACAACAGGAAAATAACATGACAAAGACCAACTAATATATATCAGTTATTGCCTTAAATGTAAATAGCTTTAATTCACCAATCAAAAGAAACATATTGGAAGAATGGATCAAGAAACAGGATCCAACAATATACTGTATACAAGAAACACATTTAACTAAAAAAAAAATTCATAGGCTAAAAGTCTATGGAAAATAATACTACATGCAACAAGAACCCAGAAAAAAGCAGAGGTAGCTATTCTGTTTGCAGACAATGTGAACTTCAAACAAGAAAGATCAAAAGAGATAAAGAAGGGCAATATATATTTGTTAGGAAAAAAGTTCAAGAGGAGGAGATAGCAATCATAATTATATATGCATCAAATATTGGAGCACTCAACTATATAAGACCAATATTAATAGACATGAAAAATCAAATAAGCAATAATGCAATTGTAATGAGGAGCTTAACACCCCATTGTCACAAAGATATAGATCAACTAGACAAAAAAATCAGCAAAGAAATAACAGAACTGAACCAAACTTGTGAACAAATGGACTTCGTAGATGTTTACAGTGTTCCACCAAACATCAGAATACACATTCTTCTCAGCTGCACACAGGATGTTCTCTAAAATAGACCATATACTAGCCCATAAAACATGATTAAGTAAATGCAAAGGGATTGAAATTATCCCATGCATATTATCTGACCATACTGCAATAAAATTGGAAATTAATGATAAAAGAAACTGCAAAAACTCCATAAACACATGGAAATTAAATAACATCCTCCTAAACAACCAAAGGGGGAACAGACAAAATTAAAGAAGAAATTAAGCAATATCTACAATCAAATAAAAACACAGATATAACTTAACAGAACCTGTGGGATGCAATGAAAGAAGACTTAAGAGGAAAATTTATAACGGTGAATTCTTACATCAGGAAACTAGAATAAGCACAAATAACCTAATGCTTCTTCTCAGTCTTCTACAGAAAAAAAGAGCAAGTCAAATCCAAAGCCTGTAAACAGGAGGAAATTATAAAGACCAAAGCAGAAATTAATGCAACTCAAGCCAAGAAAACAATACAAAGAATTAATGAATCAAACAGTTGGTTCCTTGAAAGAATAAATAAAAATGATAAACCCATAATCAACCTTATCAAAAAGACTCAAATTCATGCAATAACTCTACAGATCCTATGGAAATTCAGAAGATAATCAATACCTATTTTGAAAATCTTTATTTGCATAAGATAGAAAACATAGAAGAAATAGACATATTCCTAGCAATGTATGAATTATCAAAGCTGAGTCAAGAAAATATAAAAAATTTTAATAATCCATATCAGTTAATGAAATTAAAAGTGTAATTGAAAAACTTACCACAGAGAAAAGTCCAGGCCCTGTTGTATTCATGACTGAATTCTATAAGAAATTTGGAGAAAATTTAATACCAATATTCCTCGAACTGTTTAATGAAATTGAAAAGGAAACAATTCTTCCTAACTCATTCCTGGAGGCAAATGTTATTCTGATACCCAAACCAGAGAAAGACCCAACCAAAAAAGAGAACCACAGACCAATCTCCTTAATGAATATAGATGCAAAAATCCTCAATAAAATACTAGCAAACAGAATTCATCAAATTATTAAGAAGATAATACACCATGACTAAATGGGATTCAGTCCAGGAATGCAGGGATTGTTCAACATATACAAATGAATAAATGTAATATACCATATCAACAGAGCCAAAGACAAAAATCACAAGATCATCTTAGTACATGCATAAATGGCCTTTGATAAAGTCCAACAGTCATTCATAATCAAAACCCTACAGAAAATTGGAATAGATGGTTTTTACCTCAATCTGATAAAAGCCATCTATGACAAACCAACAGCCAACATCATACTAAATGGACAAAAACTGAAAGCTTTCAATCTAAAACTAGGAACAAGACAAAGATGTCCACTATCACCACTCCTATTCAATATAGTTCTGGAAAAATTAGCCAGAGCAATTAAACAAGAGAGAGAAATAAAAGAAGTAAGGCTAGAAAAGGAAGAATTTAAAGTATCATTATTCACAAATGACATAATCCTCTACATAGGAAAACCCAGAAACTCCACTAAAAATGCTAGATTTACCAAGCAAATTCAGTAGAATAGCTTGATACAAAGGAAACACTCAACAGTCAATAATCTTCCTGTACACAATAGCAAACTCACTGAGCATCAAAACTTCACAATAGCATAAAAAAATAACATAAAATACTTAGAAGTTGATCTAACAAAGGAAATATAAGATCTACTCATTGAGAGATGCAGCACTCTAAAAAGAGATTGAAGAGAAATTCAGAAAATAGAAAGATATCCCTTGCTCATGAATAGTAAGAACCAACATAGTGAAAGTGGCCAGATTCCCAAAACTGTTATATAGGTTCAATGCAGCCCCAATCAAAAATACCATTAAGATACCTTACAGATCTAGAGAAAACATTCTTAAAATTCATTTGGAAACAGAAGAGACCTAGAATAGCAAAGGCAATACTGAGCAACAAAGGCAAGGCGGGAGGCATCACAATCCCTGACTTGAAATTATACTGCAAAGCTACTGTGATAGAGCCAGATGGTATTAAAAAAAAAAAAACCCACACACAAAAAAAAACCAAAACAGACCTGAGGATCAATGGAATATATTCAAGCTGTAAACACAACTACAAAGGTATACAACCACCTTATCTTTAACAAAGGGGCAAAACATGTTCACTGGAAGAAAAATAACCTCTTTAATAAATGGCTCTGAAAAAACTGAAGAGTAAACCCATGTCTATAACCATGCACTAAACTAGAGTAAAAAGATCTAAATATTAAAGACTAAATATCTATATCAAAGATCTAAATATTAAAACAGAAACACTAACTCTACTAGAAGAGAAATTAGGAAGAAATTTTAAGACATAGGCAAAGAGTTCATGAACAAAATCCAAACTGCATGGGAAATACTTTAAAGAATCAACAACTGGGATCTCATTAAAAGTTTTTACATTTCAAAAGAAATCACCAACAAAGTGATTTCTTTTCAAAAGAAAATCCACAGAGTGGGAAAAACTTTTATCTGACTGTCCCTTGGACAGAGGACTTACATCTAGAACAATAAAGAATTGAAAAATATCAGGCTCCCCAAATTTGAAGACCCAATCAAGAAATGGGCATCTGAGATGAATACACACTTCTCAGATGAAGAAATACAAATGGCAAATAAATATATAAAAAATGTTCAACAGTATTGGTCATTCAAGAAATGCAAATCAAAGCAACACTAGTATTATATCTCACCTCCAAAAGAGAAGCTATCATCAATAAACCAATCAATAACAAATGCTGGTGGAACTGTGGGGGAAAAGGAACACTTTTCCACTGTTGGTACAACCATCATGGAAGTCAGTGTGTAGATTCCTCAAAAACCTAGCATTAGAGGTCCCATTCAACCCAGCTATTCTCCTTCTGAGTATTTTCCCAGAAGAATTAAAAATTTGACTCTCACTCTAGAAAGAATGGCTATCTTCAAGAAATTAACCAGTAAAAAGTACTGGTGAGGTTGTGGCGGAAAAGGAATGCTTCTCTATTGTTGGTGAGAGTGTAGACTGGTACAGCCACTGTGGAAGGAATGCTTCTCTACTGTTAGTGGGAATGTAGGCTGGTACAGCCACTGTGGAAATCAGTGTAGAGATTCATCCAAAAACTTGGATTGGAGGTCCCATTTGATGCAGCTATCCTCCTTTTGGTATTTTCCTAGATGTACTGAAAACATCATACCACAGGTATATATATATGCACCCATGTATATAGCAACGCAATGTATAATAGTTGAATCTTGGAAACAACCCTAATGCCCACCAACTAAGGAATAGATAAAAGAAGATGTGGTATTTTTATGCAATGGATTACTATTCAGCTATAAAGAATGATAAACTCAAGGGTTTTTTTGGTAAATGGATGCAACTTGAGACCATACTCATAAGTGAAATAAATCAAACTTGTACATGTAAATATTGCATTGTCTCCCTAGTGTAAAAACCTGAAAGAGTAAATAGGGTTCAAAATGTACAATAGATATTGTGAAAGTAAAAGAGGAACAAACTGGTCAAAAAGGAGAAGAGAAAGATTTTATATATATGTATATATATGTGTGTGTATACAAGATAGATAATTACACTACTAATCTCTGTTAGCTTATCAAAAAGAACAGGTTGTACTTTCATTGTTTGATCATTTTTTCATGTCTAAATCTTATAATGTGAGCAACTGCTTTGAAGAATAATAATATGCAATTTAATAACTTTTGTTAATCTCCCTCTCAAAATAAAAAGTAAAAACATCATATGACAGTGATATGTGTGCACCCACGTTTATAGCAGCACAATTTGTAATAGCTAAATCTTGAAAACAACCCAAATGCCCATTAGCAGCAGAATGGATAAAAAAGATTTGGTATTTTTATGTGATGGAGTACTAGTAAACAGTAAAGAAGGATAAACTCAAGACATTTATAAGTAAATGATGCAAATAGAGACATGCTTATAAGTGAAATAAATCAGACTTGCATGTGTAAGTAGCATATTGTCTCCATGGTATAAGATCCAAAATCTGAAATAGATATTGCAAAAGGGAAAGAAATTGCTTAAAAGGAAAAGAACAACTGGGATGGGAGAAAGGAGAAAAGAAGAAAGAAAATATATATAGAGAGAAGATAGTTAAAATGTTTATACTCCTGATTTCTTTTAATTCATTGAAAAAATGATTTGTGCTTATATTATTTGATCAATTATGCTCACCTATATCTTGTAACCTGCACAATTAATTTGAAGATAACCATATACAGCATATTAACCACTGTTAATTTCCTATTACCTTGTTTTGAAATTCAGTATCATTGTTTTTATTGTGTTTTTTTCTCTTTAAAGTGAAAAAGGAAAATGTGGTATTTACACACAATGAAGTACTATTATGCCTTAAAGAAAGATAAACTTGGGTCATTTGTAGGAAAGTGGATGCACATTGAAACCCTAGTGCTACATGAAATAAACAATCTAAAACATTGCATGCTTTCATTTAGATGAGAAACACAAAGTATAATTAAAGAGCAAAATGAAAGAGCAAAATATGAAATAGAGAGACATCTTTCTCAAAGTAGAAGGGGATTAAGAGAGAGAGAGAGAGAGAGAGAGAGAGAGAGAGAGAGAGAGAGGAGTTCAGGGGGGAAAGGGGATGAAAAAGGAATTAAGATGTGTTATACACATGCACCAACTCCACACAAGGAATGTAAATATTACGTATGGCAAACACGTACAAAAAAGAGGGATCACGACATGGGTGGAGGGTGGAGGAATGGAAAAGGATAAAAAGAAAAATTTAGATAGATTATGTGCATATACCCACTCTCCACATATCTCACAAGGCATGTGAATATTTTGCCTTACAAACATGTACAAATAGCAATAAAGAAATAAAAACTCTGTTGTGGATTGTTTTTCCTTATTTTTGTTTTCAATAGAAAATTCATGTTCTGTTCATTTACATAAGCATAAGTTATTCTTTTTGAGCATAGACATTTTTGTTTACTTCAGAACAACTACTCCAAAATATTTAAATGTTTTATAAAGATATATAATGTTAAATTTTATATTGGGTCTATGCTTACATAGATTATTTCAAATATTAATTTTTATATTCATATTTGTCTAGTGCTCACTATATGGCAGGTATTGTTTTTTTAGGGTGATGTTTTCATTTCAAAAATCTGTTTATTGTAGGTATTACTGTTTTATATATATCAGTTTATTTAATCCTCACAATAGCACCATGAATGTTTGCTGTCACTATTTTCACTTCCCATGCAAAGAGCCCAAGCACAGAGTGCTTAAGTGACTTCCTCAAGTTACATGACTTCATATGCTAAGTCCAGGCTTCAGAAAGCCTATCTGGCTCAGCGCTGACTCTGTCCACATTCTGCTACAAAACTCACCAGCCAGATATACTGAAAGATGTTTCCAAAGTGTATGAATTTTGGAAGCTACATTAACTTCTAAGAACCATGAGACTATTGTGGAAAATCAAATATGTCAGACACAAAGAGACAGACAGCATTTAATTCCACTTATGTGAGGTACCTGGAAGAGTCAAATGCATAGAGACAGAAAGTAAAAAGACAGTTACCCGGGGTTGAAGGGAAAGGGAGAGGAGGGAGTTGTTAAGGGGAACATAGTTTGTCCTTAGGAGTTGCCAGAAAGTGGAAATGTGTGTTCAGCTACTCAGTGTTTAAGAAGCAGGGAAGACTTCAGTGAGTCTTCCTTATGAATGGCTTGGGATCTAGAGAAGAAGGCAGGGATCAGTTTCAGGCATGCAAATTTCATTTTGGTTCCAAGATCCTGTTGCACCATGTGGAAAAGCGAGACTAGAGCTGTGCCTGACTGGGAAGGAGGAGACTTTTGGTGGTGCCACCTCATGCACAAGGAAGATGGCAAGCACCTCCCGACTTGGTTGAACCCCCCAGGCTCAGCACTGCTAGTGGCCATTTTGCTCAGGGCTCCAGCTCTTGGATGCTTCTACTCCTGAATGAACATCCTCGGCAGCTGTTATCAATGTCCCAGAGTGTCACAACCCATGTCTCCCTGTTGTGCTCCAGGCTTAGCCCTCCACCACAATGGTAATAATTACCATCATTTTATCGGGCACACACATATGCACATTCCCATTGCTTCAGTGCTGATACTCCGAATTATCAGAGTGGTATGCTTCCTCTGATTACCCTGCAAAAATGAACATCCCCAAACACTCTCAGAGCACCCTCTGCAATGATTCCCAGCTCTTTCCTCAATGCGGTTACCAAATTGGTAGGATTCATTCCCATATCTAGCTCTCTTGTTAGTCAGTAAACACCTTTGCTGTGTTCCTCTAAGCAACTCCAGCAAGAAGCAACATAGTGCTGTGTATGTATTTGGCACTTAACAAATATTTGTGGAATGAAGGACTGAGTTACACAACTTACCCAAGGTCACAGTGTTAATAAGTGATAGGTTGGAGAACAAGATCTGAATAAAACCCTAGCAAATGTCTCTTCCTTGTTCCTTATGTTTTTAAAATGATATATATGCCAATATATGGGCATTAGACTCCTGCATGCACAAATGTACTCTATGTGTACATTTAATAAACACAGGACACAAAGAAGAAAAAAGGAATGTCCCTAGAGAGGAATCATAGGAGGAGGGGCAACCATTCATGATAGGAAAATGTCAGGTAGCATCAGTGCCAGAGGTTTGGCTCCTTCCTGGCCAGGCAGCAGAAACCCTCAGGTGGTATCCCCCACCCCCATATGTCAGAGTCAGATCAAACTGTTACCTAATATCAGAGACCATCAATTCCCATTGCTTGAAGCTCTACTGTCTTTCCATCCTGACCAGCCCATCCTTGCCATTAACCTCCTTCTTGTCTATATGCTACTGTTCAAATGCACACAGACCTGCACACATGCACAGATACACTCACTAATCCACATACATGCACATACACAAATATATACACTAATACCCACACAGATCTATATCCCACACACACTTAGAGACTCACACATACAGATGTATGCTCATATACATACCCTTACACTCTAGGCACACACACACCACACACACATAGTCACACACTTGTGCACGCGTGAGTCTAAAAAGTTCCTGTCCTAGGAGCTTTCTAAAACTCCCTGATGCCCAGGATGAATTAGGTTCATATTTCTTGGGTTGGCATTTGGGACCTGTCCATGGAACCCTACTGTATTTTCCCAGGCTTTCTTGCTTTCATATGTTTGATCCATGATCCTGGGAGAAGGATTCCTAGCCTGGATCATCCTGGTTGGCAGGGAGGTGACACAGGAAGACTCTCAGTACAACTCTGAGGGTTTCAAGAAAAAACCTCCTATTAGGCTCATTGATGTTTGCTTGAATTATTATTTTTTTTACCTCTTTCACATACTCATAAATCCTTCATCAAAGCATAGACAAAGGTACTACTTTGTGTATCTTTCCTCATCTTTTCCTGTTTGGAGAGCATCTCCAAACTCCAGGACTGGATGCCACCCATTTGCCACAGACCAGCCATGCTTTACAGTTACTTTACTTGCTTTTCTCATTGTCTTAAACCTTTAAATAATTAATAAGACAGGTTGGTTAAGTGTGGTATTTGTGTAATTTTGAAGAATTCAGCAAACTATCTTGCACTAATCAGATGTTCCTAAAAATTATTTATTCCTCTATGACATAAATGTCTATTGCATTTTTTTGGTCAGTAAATTCTTCCATAGTTATTTGGCTCATAGTTGTAACACTGGATGCAGAAATGTGTCTAAGGTAACAACTTAAGAGTAAAAATTATCTGATAGGGATAACACACTAAATCAGAAACTCCTTCCTGATATTGACTGACATGCGCAGCCCTTCCTTGGGCCAGTCTTAGGAGGATGGAAATCCTGGGGGGATCGGCTGTGCGAAGGTATCAGGGAAAGGCCAGTTTATAGGGTTATTCTTAGTGGGAAGCAGGAAAAAACAGGTAGTGTGGTACCTTACTTGCTTTTCGGTCACAAGAAAGAGTGAGAAAACTTGAGAAAAAAGGACGAAGAGCAGGCATGGGGCAGAAAGAAATACATAAAGATTTAAAAACCATTTCTCTTAATTAAAATTTTGCCTTGGGTAGACATATCAAACCAAAGTATTATAGCTGATTCAAGAGGATTACACTAAAATATTCCCATCACACTTCCTATATATTTATTGTACACGTTTTCTCATGAGCATAGTTGAGTGATTTTTTTTTTTTTTTTGGCTCCTGTGGCCCATTATTTTTAAAATGAAGCTCCCACATGATAGCCTATCTTCTATAAGCTACCATGGGTTATGAGCTCTTAAGAGGGAAATATCTCTCCAAATGAAAAAATATTATTATTGCTACTTCATTACTAGCAGATTCTGCTGGAGCTTCACATTTTGGGCCATCAGGACATTTTACACACACTACTTTGATCTCCACATTATTTATTTCCACATTAGCATGAGCATTTTTCCTGGGGAATCTCTAGTTTCTGGCTCAAGGGTTCTTTGGCAATATCGATGCTGAATGAAAAAGAGTGGGCCTGGAGTTTGCTATTTCAGTTCAACATGTAGGTTTACCTTTGAAAATTTACAAACTATTAGAAGGGGCAGAGGGAGCAAAGAGGGTTTTTTTTTCCCCTACCTCTGAGTCCAATTATCTAATAAAGATTCATTGTGGCTTTTGTCCGAAAAGCTCTGTGACCTAATTTTGCTCCTTGCCTTGTTTCAGATATCACAACCTATTTTTATGCATTCGGCTTCCCTGATGAAATCCACATGTCTTAAATCAATAAAGCCATTGTTTAGCTTTCTTCTCTTTTTCTGCAGTGCCTTTTGCTTGGTCTATTTTGTTTGCATACTTGTTTGTAGGAAATATGGCTCTTTATCTAGGATCTTCCCTTTACCTCTTCCTCTTTTTGGGGTCTTTTTCTTATCATTCCTTTTAATGATCATCAGTTGGTTGGTATGGAGCTATTAAATGCTCTTTAATGCACTGATTTAGAGGAAATTTTGTTTTTGCAGATTTTCTTTCTCATTTATTGTTTGTTTTAGATAGGTTAAGAAATTAACAGCAGAAAACTCAATGCCTTTCTTCAATATCTTTGTATATATGTAGGATGTAAAAAGCCCCCTATGTAAACTTCAGAAATTCAGGTTTTATTGCCTGTGCATAGACTCCCTAGTCTGTCTCACCACTAAGCATTACTGAGTGTTAGAGCTTTTACATTCCTGACATCCCCAGATCACAGCAAGACCCTCTTTGATGGCATGCTGCCCTGAAGGAACCAGAAACCCAGAAAAGTTGCTTTACTTATAGTCGGGCTACTTTTGCAAGCAATGTTTTACGTAGTGCAAATTCCAGGGCTTTAAGATACCCAAAGCACCAGATACAGCACCTAAGGGTATTTTTTTTCTTGAGTAGATCTCTCCAAATCTTCCCATGAATTCTAAGTATTTCTTCATCCTGCGACTGACTTTCTAGAGTGTGGCAAGGACTGAACCAGCAGCATTTTTTTCTGATGCCTCCAGGAATCTTTTTCTCTTTTCCAGTTTATCAAGAGAAAAAGGATGGGCTGTGTTAGTAAGGGGCTACTTGAATATGAATGATGATGGTGGAATATCATCACAGCTAAAATGTTAGTGTCTGTTTCATCTGTATCTTGCTAACTTCATGTTCTGTCTTCTACATTCTCTATCCCTCTTCTTTGGAGAATTTCTTCTTTGATACCTAGAATTTCTTCTTTTGCAAACTCCTTCCTCAGATCAATCTGAAGCATTTATAATATTCACATGTGCTGTAGTCAGTGTTTACTAAAGAAACAGATTTAATTGAGAACACAGAAATTTTCAAGATTAGCTGACCATCTCTGCCCACAGAGTCAAATGTAGAAGAGTGCAAGAGATCTATATGTGTGCTAGAGTTCCAAAGATCTAGCTAAGGGCCTGAGTCCCACAACAATGTCCCTTACAAGTCCAGCTGAAGTCCTGGAATCCATGGCAACATCCCTTATGAGTCTGCATCAGGAGGCTGAGGAATCTGTGATGAACCCAAAGACCTGCACTGAAAAGCCCAAGGGCCAGTGCTGAAGGCTAGAGAGCCCACCTGGGCAGGCTGGAAGGCTGGTGCTAGAAGTGAAAGTATTTATGGGTCTTCCATGCCCAGAACCACACGAACTCATTTTAGCTGGGTGTTCCCACTCAAGTTGACCATTAATTAATTAATTAATTAATCACTATAACATTTCCTGTGGGTGGCCATCCTTGACTCTCTCTCCACTTCTTTTCTTTCTCGAATTGGTGAGGAAAGAAGAACACAGAAGTAAAGATGGGAAGTCAAGCTTGGTTTCATGGTTCCAAATGTCCTAGACGAGAAGAAGGGTTCCAGACATTTTGCCTATGGCTGGTGACAAGGTCCTTAGGCTGGTTTGTGAGATTGGGGTAAACCGGTAAATAGTATCAGCCTTAGCCGAGAGTAGCACTCAATGCTAGTTTGAGACCAGCGTTTCTGCGTGCCTTATCCCCAATTCCACAAAATTCTTTTTGATCTCTATCATTAGTTGGTCCAGGCAGCAAAATGGGGGCACTCTGAGCATTATCAAAGGGTGTCCTAGGGATTGAAATAGTGGCAGCAGAGTAGAGCTGGGTGTGGTCAACACACCTTTGTTGTTGTCACAGTTTAGTGATTGAGCAGCTCTGCTGTGATGAATGCTATACTTGAATTATAAATGAGTCTCAGATGTCTTCAAAGCAGAGAGATTGTATGTAAGGATAAGTGAAACAGGAGAGTGATTGATTGTCACTTCCAGTACCAGCTACCTAGCTAGATCACTGTGTTAATGAACATTTTGAAGCGTTGTCCTTCCCAGGTAGAAGTGGGTGGTCTATGGTGGGCATAGAAGAGACAGTGGCAGCAAGACTTGTGTCCCTTTGGATCTTACAACTTTTGCTAGCAGAGAAGGCAGTGATGGAAGGACAGAGGATTTAGTCTTTCCTCTGACTCCCAGAACTGAGCTGGTCCAAGCCTCTCATTCCTGCCTGTCTGTCCTGGGACTTCCTTTGGGAATCTCCCAGTTTTGCTGTATTCAGTCTGACTCCACAAGCTCATTGGAAAAGAAGAATGAAGAGAAGATCAGTAAGAAAAGACCAAGAAAGAGGACAGAGAGACATATCCAGCACTATTGAGGAGGATGAGTATGTGCTTATATCCTCTCTGGACAGAGGGCAGACTTGAGAGTCTGGACTTCTGGGTGTGACAGTTCTTCAACTGAGTGAACATAGGAACATAGGGGGAAAACATAGGAAGTGAGAAAGGATTGTGTGAGGACATAACATATAAAATATCTTGGAATATCCTTCTGGCTTCATAACTGTCAGTCATTGTCATTAAATCGTGTGTAATCTCTTTTTTTTTTTTTTTCCTAAAAGCTCTTCTTCCATGGTGACTCAATATTGTATATCCCCAGTGATTTCAAATTGTCTTTATCCATGTCAAGGCTCCTCCTCATGGGGCCTTGCTAGTCTTCTTAATGACTTCTTTGGAAATGGAGGCATTACAGGTATGGTATATCTGAAAGGAATCTTGACAATCTTCTAAATTCTCACATTAGAAATTCATAGCACAGAGCCAGAGGTGGGCAGGAGATGAGTTTCAGTGTTCCTCAACAGTTGTGTGGGTTCATAGAAACCTTAAAGATGATTATGGGGGATTTGGGGGCTCCCTGTTTCAGTTGTTCTCTCATTTCTCTAGCACTTTTCTTTCTGCTCCTAAGATCCAACTCAGCTGGGACCCAGGAAGGAGCCAGGTCCATTTCTGACATCTTCAGCCCTCATTACCTGGAGGAGCATTGGATTTGGGGCTTGGTGATGGGCACTGGTAGGAATGGCTGATATATGATACCACTTGGCAGTGTTTGCATTTTAACAGAGGAGGCCGCTGACCAGGATTTACAGGGGATTCTGGTACACATTTTAGCTTAGAGGGCCTTTCATTTTCTACTTATATTTCACAAAGTCAGAGCCTGTAAATAGATATTTAAAAGAATTAGCATGAATCAGATACTCAACATACATGTCCAGTAAATATTAGTTTTTATTATTCATTGTGATTCAGAGAGAGCTGCCCTCTCCTCTGCCAATGTCTGTTTTTTAAGCAAAAGACATTCAGAGAAGTGCATTCTGCACTCTCCATGACTGTTCCATCATCCTCAAGGTCAGGGTGTTTTGTCTTGTGTCTAAGCTAAATCCAGTCTGTGCTGTTCTGTCTGTTTTCTTTCCTCCTGTCCTGCCACCAGTAGAAAGAGAACACAGCTGGTGCCTGCTCCTTGCACCACAGAGGATTCTGGTTTCTGAGGCTGCTCAGTGAAAAGGTAGCTCACTAGTCAACCCCAACCCACAGCTCTGGGCCTCACTCTGAGGGGCTGCCAGAGGCACACACCGGTTTTATGTCATTGCCACGTGTGTGACAAATCCTGTGTTTAACTTGGGCAAGCATCAGAAGGTTTTCTTTGCACCACATTCCAGCTAGTGCCTGCTGCAGAAAACCAGCGTGTGAACCCCAGCGACCTTCTCCACAGCCTCTCGCACTCCTCAAAGGGAACCACCAAGTAGCCACTGTGGGGGGACACAGGCAGTATTCCCAGGGTTGGCATGCAGCACTTACTCTATTATAAAAGGGAGCAGTCACTATCGTTGAGAGTGTTAATACACAAAGCAGCAGGGCCTAAACTGCATATGCTCACTTACATTATTCAGTGTTTCATGGAGTATGAATCCTTAGTAGCCTCTGTGAAAAAAAGGACAGGATTCATTGTGGAAAAGATCCCTGTCACATTAGAATGGTCATGATACAAGTCTATGCCAGAATATTCTGGCCAATACAACCAAAATATATTGCTATAACTTCAAATTCACCATCTTGAAATATGAATCATTTTATCAGGTCTTTTAATCTGACAAGATTATCTCTGCTATGTCATTCACTAATTACTTTTTAAATGGGATTTGAACCCATGAGGAATGCCAGAAAGTAACTCATTATAATAAGCAATAACATTTATTTAGAATGTGTACCAGCTATTTGATAGACATTAACACTTTTTGTGCCACTAAGCTAAATCCCCAGCCCACTAGACATTAACTCTTAATTCTCCCATTATTGCTGTGCTACATGTTTTAGCTTAGAGGGCCTTTCATTTTCCACTTATATTTCAGAAAATCAGGAGCCTACAAATAGATAATTAAAAGAGATAACATGAATCAAATACTCAATATACATGTCCTATAAACATTAGATTTATTATTCATTCTGATTCAGAGAGAGCTTCCCTCTCCTCTGCCAGTATCTGTTTTTTAAACAAAAGACATTCAGAGGAGTGCATTCTATATTCTCTATGACTGTCTATCATCTTCAATGTCAAGGGGTTTTGTTTTGGATCTAAGCTAAATCCAGTCTGTGCTGTTATCCTCGTTAGGTAAGGAAATGTGTTCATCTCAGACACCCATCTTTGGATTGAGTCTTTAAACTTGGGGGGCCTGATGTTTTTCAAGTCTTTAATATGTTCTAGATATCAGTCCTTTGTCTGAGGGACATTTGGCTAAAACTTTTTCCCATTCTGTGAGTTTTCTTTTCACTCTGTTGGTGATTTCTTTTGAAATGCAAAAACTTTAAGATGAGATCCCAGTTGTTGATTCTTTGAAGTACTTTAAACATGCTGTTTGGATTTTGTTCATGAACTCTTTGCTTACCCCTATGTTATGGATTAAAAACTGGTGGTCAACTTAACACCAGCTGAATTAAATTAGTATGGTGTTGAGTGTAGATGTTCCACCTGAGGAAAGTTGCCAGCATAAATAGAGATGAGGAGAAGACAAACTAGGCATTGTGGGTTTCTCTAAGTGTTGCTATTTGAACCATGGTTTCTCCTAGAGGAGCTTGTCATGATTAGCTTAACCAGTATGAATTCAACCATTGTCATTGGAGGAGCTTGGGACTGTGGTTCACTTTGGGGGAGCTCTGGTCCTTACATCAAGCATCACTTACTGGCTTTGTCATGGAAGCATCTTGTTTCTTCATTAATTTCTAGTGACAGTTTTGCAGGGTACATGAATCTGGGCTGGAGGTTATTTTCTTTCAGGACTTGGAAGACTTTGCTCCAAGCTCTTCTTGATCTTCATGGTCTGTGTCGAGAAGTCAGCCATGAACTTGATGGCTTACTTTTATAGGTAATCTGTTTCTTTTCTCTGACAGCTTTTAATATTCTGTTTTTATATTGAATTTCTGGTATCTTGATTATTATATGTCTGGGTGTAGCTCTGTTTTGGTTGTAGGTGTCTGGAGTTCAGTATGCCTCACATAACCGAATGTCATTTTCTTTTCCCATGCTTGGGAAGTTTTCCTTAATTATTTCCATGAATAGCCTTTGTAATTTGCCTGTATGTATTCCTGCTTCTTTGTTCACATTTCTTATTCTTAAATTGTAGATTCTCTTGTCATCTTCTAGCCTTTGTATTGTTACTGCCTGTTTCCTCGTTATTTTTAAGAGATTTTCCTTTCATGATCATACATTGCAAACTTGTCTTCCAGTTTTGATAGTCTATCCTTAGTTTCTTTTAAGGTGTTTTGTCAGATTTCAATGGAGTTTTTAATTTCCTGGTAGTCTCTTTGAATCTGCTTCATGTATTCTATATTTTCTGCGTATTCTTTATCGAATGTTTCTCTCCTTTTTTTGTGTTCCTCCCTTCTTCCATAAGATGCTTCCTGAGAGCATTTCTGTTATTACTCTACTCATATCTTGCTTTACCTGATTTAATATTTCAGTTTTGAGCTTGTCTACAAGGTCCCGAAGATATCTCTTAACCTCCATTGAAGCCATGTCTGATGTTGTGTGTTTGCTGCCCTCAGTCTCCCTTGTTTTTCCCTCTCCTGGATCAGTGCTCTCAGGGTTCTGGGCTGGGGTCCTCCTCTTGCCTCTCTCCTGTCATGGTCCCGGCTTCCTCCATACAGGTGTACAGTGCAGGTTCCAGTCCCCTTCTCTGTTGGCCAAGGTTCCTCTGAAGCATGCTGATGAGGGACCTCTGCCCTCTCCTGCCTGCTCTTGTTACTGAGGTGTAAGCAGGGGCTGTGTATGCCTGCCCCTTCCCACCGGGCCAGCCAAACTTCAGGGGCCTTCACCAGGTTAGTGTGTGCTAGGTGCAGGGAATTGATTTGGGACAGCTCATTGGGTTCCGGCCAGGGGCATGGCCCAGTCTAAGCAAATCCCACAAATCTGCTCTGGGAACGGAGCAACCATCTGAAGTCACTGTCACTCCCAGTTCAGGCTCCTCCTGCCTGATTCCAATATGTTGCCCATTTGGTTGAGCCCTTCCTGTGTGGGGGGGTCTCATTCCCTGGATTGACCATGGATTAATGAAGGTCCCTTCACCACCTCTGCTCTCCTTTGGGCTCACAAACCCTGGACTTCAGTGCTGCTGTGGCTTCTGTGAGTGGCAGTGGTAACAAGTTTGGGTGGCTCTGCCAGCTGGCATGGATTCAAGCTGGTGCAAATTCAGGCTGGTGCAAACTTGGTGGGTTGCAGCAAAAACACTGTGTCCTGTAATTTTAAGCTGTTTCAGTTGTAGTCCCTATGTGTTTGACAAGCTTTTTCATGTTTTAATTTCTTCCTGTATCAAGAGGATCCATCTCCCTCTGTCCAGATCTCTCCAGGGTGTTTTATTCTGGCACATGAGTTGTTTCTCCCAGGAGGCTTTGTATTTTGTTGCTCACTGATCAGCCATCTTGATTGCTTCCCTGAACAACTACTTTTTTTTTTTTTTTTGTGCCGGAGACCAAACTCACGACTCTGTGCTTACCAGGGAGGCACTTAAGCCACTGAGCTAAATCCCTGGCCCTTGAACAACTACTTCTAAAATAACAATGTGCAAATATTAACTATTGTTAGTTTTCTTATTCCTTTTTGAAATTCATCATTTCTATCTTCTTGTTTTGTTTTGTTTAAAAAAAAAGATAAGGAAATGGAGGCACAAAATGATTAGGAATTTGGCCAAGGTCATCCAGTTAGGAAGAGAACAAGGCAGAAATGAATCCTAGCAGTTTGGTTCCAGAGCCCAGACCCTCATCCATTATAATACAAGATCTATGCTCAAAGCCATGAGTCAACACAGATACTTCTTGGAAAGGTCAGGTGCCTTGATGATGAGTAACTCAACACATCATTTTTAAACAATGATGAAACAAATATAGTATGGAGTCTTATGCGAACACACAACCTCAAAGACATTTTCAGGATGCAGTAGCTTGGTACAGGCTCCACCCTGGGGTCACAGGGGCATGCACTTCCTCTCCTCTGAACTCTAGGGAGAACTGCATTTTGGTGAAAATTTTGAGAACTACAGTGATATACCTCAGTTTTTCCTTGTTTCAGTTCTCTTGCAGCAAAGCCAGAGATCAGAAGTCGGCTTTTGGAAACTTGCTTTGTCTCTTTTCTTCTTGCTTGATCAAAGTGGGGAGCAAGAAGAGGTAGCTCATGCCAGCAGCTTACCTGAAATTCTTCGGATGTTGGACCCAAGGTGTGCCAGTTGTCAGTGCCCTTCCCAGGAACTGATACTCCTCCCTGTGTGGGCTGCTGGGCTCCCTGCCTTGCTCTCTTGCTCTGAGCTGAAATGAACAGAACTATTCAAAGTGTGTATTTGATAGCCTCATCTGTCTGCTCATGAAACCAGAGCAGAAATCTTTCTCTCATTTCCAGAAGTAATGATGGACTCATGTTTGGCCAAAGGAAAGTCTTTTCTAACCTTGATATGTGTTAATATTACACATCCCTCCTTTCTGGACAGGGCTCAGAAAAGCTCTTCTTTATCAGCTCTTCCTTTCTTCCCTGCTCATGAAGAGAAGAAGCCAGCATGAGGAAGGAGAGCCTGTTGCCGGTGGGTTTTGAGCACGGGGGTTTCACTGCCTGTGGGTGAGCAACAGGTCTGTTAGCAAATAAATTTGCTTGGCCTATATTACTTTGCTCCTTTTCTTTCTGTACTGGATTTATTACCTGTCAGACTCTGTGGACTGTGTTCATAAAATGCTCTTGGATCACAAAAAGCTTGCTGAACAAGGGCCATTCTGAGAATTTTGTTCTTGTATGTTTACTTGATCTTTTCCCTCTCTTGTGTGTGTTTTTATTTGTTATTTTGAGGCAATTAGATTCACATGCAATTGTAAGAAGCAATACAGAGAGTGCTGGTGTTCACCAAGATTTTCCCAGTGCTAGGAAACTGTCATTAAGTATTACAACCAGGCGGCTGCTGTTGTAATCAGATTGGGCCCATCATCCAAGATCCTCTCATGTTGATCTTTTAGGGCCACTTCTACTCCTGTCTTCTGATCCTCCCTCTGCAATAATCTGTTTTCTGTTTCTAGAATTTTGTCATTGCAGTATGTTATATAAATGAAATTGCATATGGAATTGATGTTTTTCACTCAGCATAAATATCTGGAGGTTGCATGTGTCAATAATTCATTCTTTTTTAATAAGATGTATTATATGGTAATGTGCTGAAGTTGATGTAACCATTCAGTGATTTAATAACTAAACTGTTATTAATTTGGGGCTATTACGAGTAATGCCATATAAAAATTTGTGCTTAGGTTTTTGTATGAATATAAGTTTCATTTTTCTGGGCTAAATGCCCAGAACTGTAATTGCTGAGTCATATGACAGTTGCAAGTTTAGTTTTTTAAAAAAGGTGTCAAAGTTTTTTTCCACAGTGGGAGTGAAATGTTACATTCCCATCAGCAATGAGTGAGTAAAACAGTTCCTCAGCATCTTTGTTATCCTGATAGGTATCTAGTGAGAGCTGATTGTGGTTTGAATTTGCATTTTTCTGGCGGTAAAGGATGCTAAATATTTCTCATGTCCTTAATTTTCATTTGTATATCATTTTCTGTGAAGAGCTTCTTGTGTCTTTTGCCCATTTGCTAATTCAATTGCTGTATTTTTTTATTGTTTAATTTTGAGAGTTCTTTATTACAGATATAGTCTGTGTATGTGTGGTGTTTGAGTATGTTTTTCATGGGCAGGAAATCTTTTCTTTTCTTTTCTTTTCTTTTCTTTCTTTCTTTCTTTCTTCTTTCTTTCTTCTTTCTTTCTTTCTTTCTTTCTTTCTTTCTTTCTTTCTTTCTTTCTTTCTTTTTTTTCAGTACTGGGGTTTGAACCCAGGGGTGATTTGCCACTGAGCTACACCCCCAGTCTTTTAAAAATATAATCTTTTATTTTCAGACAGAATCATGCTAAGATGCCCAGGCTGGCCTCAAACTGTCATCTTCCTGGAGCAGCTTCCCTGCGTATTGGGATTTTAGGGCTGTGACATTGTACTTGACCATGGCTAGGAAACTTAATCTCCATTGCCAGAGTGTGGGGAAGAGAGACATTTAAGAGTGATTAGTCATTGAATCCTTTGACCTCATGAGTGGGTTAATGATATTTTCATGGGTGTGAGTTAGTTATTGTGGGAACAGATTCCTGATAAAAGGATGAATTTTGCCCTTTTCTTTCTCTCTCTTACTCTTCCACATTTCATCATGGGATGGCACAACACAAAGGACTTCAACAGTTGCCAACACTGTGTTCTTACACTTCTCAGTCTTTCGAATCACAAGCCAATGAACATGAGCCAGTCAACTACTCTTTAGAAATTATCCCATTATAACAGCACAAAACTGACTAAGATGTGGTTTGCAAATATATTCTCCTAGCGTACAAGTCATGTATAGCTATTTTTCTTCATTCTCTTAGCAGGATCTTTTGCAGAGCAAAAGCTCTTAGTTTTGATAAAGACAAATGTATCAGTTTTTCTTTGATTTGTCATGATTTTGGTATGAAGCCTAAGGAATCTTTGCCTCACTTTAGATCTGAAGATTTTCTTCATATTTTTGCCCTGAAAGTTATCATTTGTACTTAAGTCTAAGGCCCATTTGGAGTTAATTTTTATATATGGTGTGAGATTAAGTCTAAGTTCACCTTTGCCTATGGTTGTCTAGTTGCTCTAGCAGCTTTTGTTGAATATAGCTATAATTTCCATTGAACATCCATCACTGTAAATCAGTTGGACTGTTTGTGTTAGTCTGTCTCTATTCTGTTCCATGATCAACATGTTGTCATCAACAATAACCTTTTGGGCCAGGGATTTAGCTCAGTGGCTTAAGCGCTTGCCTGACAAGAGTGAGGTTGTGAGTTTGATCCCTGGTACACCCCCCCAAAAAAAACAAAACCTAGTACTAACAATAACCTTTTACCAATACTGTAGAAACATATTTACTGTTACATACTCTTATTTAATATACAACATAACTTTATTTATTTTAAAAAATCTTAAAATCAGATAGATTAATCTCACTTTTCTATCTCTTTAAAAAAACTCCAAGCTATTCAATTTATATGCATTTTCATATACAAGTTAGAGTAGTATTTTATGTCTCTACAAAAAACTTTGCTGAAGTATTAATGGAAATTGCAGTAATCTATGTATCAATTTGAGAATTGATGTCTTTACTGTGTTGAGTATCCGTTTTTGATTGCTCTCATTAGTATTGTGTAATTTTCATTATATATACTCCATAATGATTTGTTTGATTTAGATCTAAATATTTATTTCCATAGTCATAATAATAATAAGAGATGTGATGTGATAGTAAACTGGGTTGTCAGTTTGGCTTGGGTGCCACCTAGGGAATTTGTAAGGCATACATCTGGGTACTGCTTGTTGGGTCATTGAGGCATGACCTTGGGCGTTATATGTGGTCTGTGGCCCCTTCCTCACTGGTGCTGTTCCTCTACTATGCTTCTCTACCACCATAAACTAAGTAGCTTTTTCCCACTATACCACTTTGCCATGATATTTATGCCTTGCAGCCAGCTGACTATTGACTGAGACCTCTGAAATTGTTATTGAAATAAAACTTTTAGGTCTTACTTTTCTCACTGCTGAGACAAAATGCCCAATACCCATAAGTTAAAGGAGGAAAGGTTTATTTTGGCTCACAGTTTGTTTCAGACCATTTTCTGCTGCCTCCATGGCAGGGTAGGTAGAAGGGAGCAAGTCTGGATTTTTTCTGTCCCTTTATATCCCATCCAGGCCACAAGCCTTTTGATTGGTGCCACCCAAACCCAGAGTGGAGCTTCCCTCTTTAGTAAATCCCTTCAGCCACACTCAGAAATATGCTAATCCAATTAACGACTAATCCAAATACCACACATATTTAATCCATATTCACATACCCTAGATCCAGTAGCCTATGAAAAGCCCTATCTTTGAGCACATGAGGTTTAGGAAGGCATCTAAATACAAACCATTACACTTTAAATTATAGGTGTTGAGTATTTTGTACCAGCAATGGGAGAGTTGACTCATACAAATGATAAAATATATTTTAAATTTTCTAATATGTTTAATGATTAAGTCTTAAGATTTATAAGAGAACAGATAAGTGTTATAGGAAGCATATAGATAGTAAAATTGTTACTGCAGTGAAGTAAATTAACTTATCTTTTATGTCACATAATTAGTTTTTGTTACAAGAGCAAGCTAAAATCTACTTATTCAACAAAAATCTGCAAACATAATTTTGTTAACTACTGTCCTCATGTTTACATTTGGTCTTTCATCTTGTTCATTCTTCATATCTGTTACTTTGTGTCATTTGTCTTGTCTTCTCCTTATTTCTCCTTCCTCCCAAGAATCACCTATCTGAATATTTGATCTTTTTAAAAAGATTCTACATAAAAGTGCAATTGTGCAATATTTTTCTCTGTATGGATTATGTGTTTAGCACAATGCTTTTATAGTCCATCTGTGAAGTGGCAAATGGTAGAATCTCCTTTTTAAAGGCTGAATAATATTCATCTGTGTATAAATGAGTATCACATTTTATTTATCATTTATCCATTAATGGATCCTTATGCTGATTCTATATGTTGGAATAATTCTACAACAATGGGAGATGTCTTTATAAGATTTCATTTTCTTTGGGTATACACCCAGAAGAAGTATTTTTGGGTCTCATAGGTATTTTTGGGTTTCTTTAAGTACCTCCATCTTGTTTTTGATAATTGCTGCAATAATTTATATTTTTATCAGCAGTGGACAAAGGTTTCCTTTCTTTTACACCTTTGCCTATATTTGTTGTTTCTTGTCTTTTCCACCATAGTAATCTCAACAAGTGTGAGGCACCATCTCTTAGTAGTTCTAATTTATGTTTTTACTTTCAGTGCTTATATGTTCTTTGTAAATATATGGAAATGCAATTGATTTTCTTGTGCTTATTTTGTATCTGCAGCCTTGCTGATCTCAATTAACTCTAAGCATTTTGGAGCTATTCATGGAATTTCCTATGTAGACAATCATACCACTTGCAAAGAGGAATGGTTTCTAGTTCTTTTTTTCCACTCCATGTGCCTTTTATTTTCTTTTCTTGCCTTCTAATACTAACACATTCAGCACTATGTTGAACTAGAATAGCAGGTTCAGACATCCTTTCCTTGTTTCTAACATTAGATAAAAAAATTCACTACTTGTATGTGGTCTAAATACAACAATTAAAAGACAAGGATTAGTATAATGGATTAAAAACATGACTCAGCTATATGATATTTACAGGAAACCCACTTCAAATATAATGATGTAGATGAATCGGAAATAAAAAAGGGACAAGATTAAGCAAGTAGGCACATTTATTGAATTATCATATACAGTAGACTTCTCAGTAAGGAAAATTACCAGAGACAGATAAGAACACTATTATAATGATCAAAGCACCAATCCACAAAGAAGACATAATAATTCATTATTAATTTTCAAGTGTCTAAATGTTTTCTTCTTATCTTTCTACTGTTGATTTCTAGTTTGACCTAATTTTGGTCAAAGAACATACTGTGTATGGTCAGTTGGTTAGTTCTGAACGTATTGGTGGTAGAACAGTGACCTCCCAAAGAGAAAGACTAGAAATCAACAAGCCTGCAATGTTACTTGGGTTACTATGATGTGTTAATTTTTATCCCTCTTTTTTTTCCACTTTCAGAAAGTGAAGCTTGAGCTTCTGTGTTTATGTAAAGAAGCTTGCTCTAGGAGTGTGTCCTAGTCCAGAATACCAAATTCTTTCTGGAACAGAGTAATGACAAAGTTCAGATTACACAGATGAAGCAGCCAGTCATCAGGAGGCAACAGTTGGGGTGTGAGTGGATTAAACCAGAAGAGCAGGTATTATCCACTGTGGCTGCCTTTACACATACTTCTATGTGGTGAGGTGTTCTAAAGATCAAGCACTTATTTTTCACAGTTCCAGTGGTTGAAATTCTAAAATGAAGGGGTGTGGTGTCTCCTGAGGTTTCTGACCATGACTTGGAGATAGCTCCTTCTGATGTCTTCATGTGCACATCTGTGTTCTAATCTTCTTTTCTTATGAGAACACCAGTAAATGCATTAGTGTCCACCTAATGACCTCTTTTTAATTTAATTACCTCTCTAAAGACAGTATCCAAGTTCAATCATATTCCCAAGTACCACAGATAGGGACAGCAATACATGAAGTTTGGGTAGAAACAATTCAGTCCACAATAGTCCTGAAATCAGGAAAATAGGAGGTGGAGGCAGAAAGGGAAGAGTGAGCATGTGTTGAGACATTAGGGTGGACCAGTCAAGCAGAGGAAGTTCTATGAATTTTTCTCAATGCTTTTTCAATTGATTATGATGTGATGTTTAATCTGTACTCTCCCAGAGATTCCTGGCCTTGGTTAAATTCAACTGCTAACTTTTTTTTTTTTTAGCATGAAGGAAAGTTATGTTGCTAGGGAAATTTTATAAGCATTAAAAGTACGTCAAATATATTTTTCCTTTTACTTTCTTATTGAGATGTATTATACATGAAACACACTGATATAAAGTATGCTGCTTAGTGTTTAAACACATACATCTTTGTAACCACCCTCCAGATCAAGACATAACATGTCCAGCATTCCAGAAAGTTCCTGTGGTCTTTCTAGTCAATCCCTGCCTCTCTACTCAGGGATTAGACTGAGGTGAGGTTGAAGTTCAGGAAATGAGGCTTTAAGGAAGCTGCTTCAGACATCACAGAGTTGTATTGGTTCCTGAGCTGCCCAAGAGAAAAATATACACATCAGTGTAACAGGATTTGGCTCCTCTGAATTTTTATTAGCCCATTCTGCCCAGACCACAGGTTCCCAGTACTGTGTCTAGATTTTGGCCCCTAGATCTCAGGTGGCTGAAGGGACTCTGGGGATTTAAATTTCCTGGCCTATTGTTTCTGCCAGTAAGTGGCCTTATTCTTTCACCTTGTCCCCTACTGGGTAGTTCAAATAGGATCGCACTCTCTATGAACCACAGTTTGGACCACATCCCTTCAAGTTCAGTTGTACAACTCACCCCAGACTCTTCTGTAAGAGGTTAGGTTTCATTGATTTCCCTTTTTGGAGATTCAGTGCACTGAATCTTCCCTTCTACTATATTTTCCTTTCTGGAGTTCTCCATATTAAACAACTTCTTGTAAATAGATTAGCCACATGCTTACTTCCCTTTAGGGCCCATCGCTCCAAGAGATGTGAGACCTGAGGTATACATGGCAAAATGGCTACCCTGGAGGACAAGAAAGGACAGGGGATCTGGTAGCCACCCACTGAGACAGGTCAAAGACCACTATGGACATGGAAGTCCTGTTCTGTGGGTCAATGACATTGCTCCAAGCCATAAAACAAGAATTGAGGAATTCCTCATGTTGCCAAGTGTGACTTTCTAGCAAAGAGGACCAGCTAGTTCTCACCTCTTCTTTTTTGGGACAGAGCATGTGGGGCAGTGTGGGAATCTTTGTTTGATGGGCATCAGTTTCGGTGGCAGCCCTCAAACCTGTTTTGCTCCAGATTATTTACAAAAAAGCACAGCTATGTTCCCTTCTGTGTTGAAAGTGCTCCACTTCATTTGCTTTTGGTGATTTAATTATTAAAAAAGGAAAGCAATATAACTATCAATTATAGATTCGATGAGTACAAGATAATTATGACAACCCCTGGGAGTTGATGTTTCTGCCAGGAGCAAAGCAATGCAGCATCTTCTTAACCTTAATGCACACCTACTTGTGACTTCTAATTCTTATCGAATGTCAGTCTGCCCAAGGGATCCCCATTACTGCCACTATGGATGCTAGTTCCCTTTGGTACATTAAGCTGTGCTTGGCTGGGTTCCCAATCAGGCGTGACAGAAATTCCTTTCAGCAGTGCCCAGACCCTGCTGTCCTGGCCTGATTCCAGGTTTCTGGATGTGGTGTTTTTTAAATTTTCTTCTCCACCCAGCCCCACCCTTCATGGGGCTACTGAGGAATTTAGGACAGTTTGGAACTTTGAGGGACCAGAGCAGTCTGACTAGAAAGACAGTAGGGTTTAAAGTCAGACAGATACTGGCCATTGAGTTGTTCCCTTATTAGCCATAGTTCTACTTTCCTTGGTTTCAGTTGTAATCAACCACAGTCAGAAAATATTGAATGAAAACTATAGAAATAATGATGCATTAGTTTTAAATCGTGCATTGTTCTGAGTAGCATGATGAACTCTCAGTCTGTCCTACTCCATTCTGCCTAGGACAGGAGTCATCCATTTGTCCCATGTATACACACTGCTCATGCTGCCCACCTGTTGGTGAGTAGCCATCTGGATTATCAGGTCTGCTATCACAGTATCATAGCATCCATGCTCAAGTAACCCTGGCTTTTAATTAACAATGGCCTTGATGTACAACAGTAGTGATGTTGACTTTGTTGTAGTGTATTGCTATAAGTGTTCTATTGTATTATTATTGTCCTTAACCTCTTAGTGAACATAATTTATAAATTAAACTTTATCATGTATATGTATGATTGAAAAAAAAGTAAACATAGAATTTGGTACTATTCAAGAGTTCAGATATCCAATGAGGGCATTGGAACACATATCCTGTGGATAAGGGTGGAATATTTTATACCTTGTTACATACTTTATCTGATCCTGTGACCCTGTGTGACTCTGTGGTAATGTTTTCTAGGTACTTACGAGGTATCAGAGAAAAAAGAATGTGACCAAAGCATCTTGCACTTGTAGACTTTGAATACTGTCCTGTTTTTATGTTTCAATTTATCTGTATACTCAGAAGAATCTAAGGCCAAAGGGACGTTAGGACTCTACCCAATCTCCTCAAAACTGAGGGCAGCACAGAAGTAATGCAGGACCCCACACTAAAACACTAATAAGTATAGTAGCCTCGCTGGTAAGCTCTGGGTTGGCCCAACAAAAACTTGCATCCAATGGCATTCAAATGCAGCCAAGCCAGGCAGAGGAATCATAGGCACTAGAAACAAGGAACAGCATACCATGAAAACAAAATGCCTCCATTGAGGACAGGGAATTTTAATCTCACAACCCAAAGCAGCATTAAAGATCAACATTGGCCCATCTCCATCAATGCTAGCAACTGCCACTGAGGAAAATTAAACCTCTATATTCTAGTTTTCAATTACCCAGAGCTAAATATAAGCCTTATTTAACTCAGGAGGAAATGGTGGCAAAGAACATCATAGAAATAGAGGGGCAAAACCTATCACAGAACCAAGAGAGATAAGAGGAAGCATTGCATTAGGATAGATGGAACAGACTTCAGACTGTACTTTGCTGGGAGAAAAACCTGTTATAAACACCCAGAGTTCATCTGCATAAGCTCCTAGGTGCATCAGGGACAGAGAAGTCATAGCACTCTGTGGGTAGTTCTCTCCCTCCAAGTGAATTTGTGCACATCAGTCCATTTATAATGAATTTAATTTTCCTGAACTGTCTCCTGGCCTGAAAAGACCTAGGGACACATAGCATTGCCAATTACCTAATATATTAGTTTTAAACACACTACTACCACTTTTGATGGAACAACATGCTCTTTGCTTTTCTTCTACAGTATTCCAGATGGGTTCCATTAGCCTTCCTGCACATGTATCCCATTAGGAGAATGGAAAAACCAAGGCTCGGAGTCCTACTTACTGGCTTAACCCATATTCAGTGCTGAGCAGCATACAGACCTTGACCGAGACACTTAAACACTCTGAGCTTTGTGTTTCTTTTCTGTCAAAAGACAGTAGAAACTTGACTTTGCTAGATTGTGACTAGTAAATGCTGTCCAGTGTGACTAGTAAATGCATGTCAAGTACAGTTCTGGACATACTGTAACCAAAGACCCAGGGAGTTGTGCCCATTCTTTGCCTTAGCAAATATCCTTCACTGTTCCTACTAACTTGACTTTGAGTTTTAGCTGCTCTTATAAATCTGACATCAAATCAAGTATTACACTTTCATATGTAGTCTCTGGCCAGGTCAGAACCTGAGATTGCTTTCCCATGTGTGGTATGATTGAGTGTGGCCCTCTTTTTCTGTGTTCCCTGAATTCCTTGAGCTCTTGTCGATCTGATCTTCAGCTGATGATTGTTTTGGGGTGGCAACCCTTGTATTCTGTGAGGTCCTGAGGTTAGGGTCCTGCTGTATTATCATTTTATTTTCCGCTGTTAGCATAGTTTTTGGTCTACAATAAAACATCACTGGTTTGTGGAGTAAATGAGTGAATAAATGACCTCTTTGTGCATCATACACATCTTTGGAGCACAGAAAGGTCCTACTAGAGCACTTTGTGTGCTGGCAAAGACTCAGAGAAATTTTGTGGAACAAAAACATTCCAGGCCTGTCTCCCCAGCTTTTGGTAACTCTCTCTAACTGCTGTTAATTCTTACCACTTTCTTCTTTTCAGTGTTTTGTAACCAGGGCAGCACAGAAAGGCTCTGGACTATACAACTCTGCAACTATACTTTATAATAGTTCTATTTTTCCCCAAACTTTTCCCTTATGAGTTTATACGAGGAGGGAAACAGGCCCTTAGCAGGTCATCACTACATTATCTCTCAAAAAGAAAACTTTCCTTGGGCCATTAAGTAGAACATTACATGTTCAAATGATCATGAGTCCATTTGAGAAATTACATGGAACCCCACAATGACATCTTTCAATGGCAACAATTACCCACACAGCTGATCTCAGTAAGCACTATGCTATGTCAGGCACCCTTATAAGCATTATATTCATCAACTCCTCTCAACAACCTTATTAGTTTTGTAGGGAACAAAGTTATCCCCACTTTACAGACAAGGAAACTGAAACATTAAGTACGGTTGTGAAAAGTTGCTAGTAACTAGTGAGGCTAGGGTTTAAATCAAGGCTATGTGAACCATCTCTGGGGCTGTTAAACACTGATCTGTACTAAAATTTACTATTGTTCAGCCAAAGAATTTGGTGATGTTGATCCAGTAGAAGGACTTCCCAGTTTTTCACTTATTGAATAAAGCTCCTGAACATACAGTTTCATGTACATGTCCTTCCATCAAAGGGATCCCAAAGATAATTTCAAGTCAAAGTTCCACATTGGTTTTCTTATCCTGTTATGATCTAGTCAATATTTTTCTTTTTAGAAGAATCTGCAATCTGGTTCCCACCCTCTTTTCTCTGCATATTTTACAGAATGCATCTTTTTGCAGAGTGAAGAAACCTCACCAGTCACTTGTGAGGCTCAGGGCTGTGTGCACAGGGCTGCAGTTGGGCTGGGAATGAAAACAACTACACCATGGTAACAATCCGTCATTCTGTCCATCTGCTGCCCAAGAGGGATCTGAAAATAGTTTCAATTCACCTTTCAAATCCACTGCTCTATGAAGGGCTTGTAACACTTGGCAGCCCTGGACGCTTGCCTGAGAAACAGGACTGCTATTTGGACTAGTGGTGTCCAGCTGTAAGCCTCCTCCGAGGCGAACAAGCCACCCATTCATCGGGCTGTTGTGAAATGTTCCTTCCCCACCAGCTCTCCCGGCCAAGGAGAATACCTGGAGGAATGGAATTCTGGAGTTTTGTTCTTCTGAATGTGGGGATCCATTATTTATTTTTAAAATTGCCTACTCTTTTTTTCCCCCCTGTCTAACCTTCTTCTGCCTCAACTCCCCAATCCTACAACTTTCTCCATCTTTTTGCTTTTCTCTCTTTTGTTCTAAAGTTGGAAGATTGAAGAGGGGTCGGGGTTCACAATCTAGAATTTTGAAATTGATTAGTAGGATAACTATTTATAATTTCTCACCCAACCAGAGCACTTTTGAGAATAAATAGATGTGCCATTAATAATCAAGGTTAAGAATAATAGAGGTGGATTGGAGCCTTCCTGGGTGATCAGAGACATGTGGTCACCTGGCTTAGCTCTGGATCCACTGCACAGCACGAAAAGTGCATCCAAATGCTTAGTTTGTGGTGGGTGGAGGTGTTGGGTGGAGGCATTGCCCTGTGTTGGTGTTTGGTTTTAGTGCCTAATTTTGCTCTTGATCTTGAACTGTTCATAGTCAATTAGGATTAAAACAGAAACAGTGTCTCTCTTATTTGCTTGTGTCTTTAGTCTGTGATGAACCTTTCTTTGTTCTTTTACTTTTTGGGGTCATATTCTCAATAGTCAAGCATCTTAGCCTATCAGGTCTCTAGCTTGAACTTGAAAGTTACATGGTAAAGATTTAGTCTCATGTAGATTTTTTTTCTCATTTAGGCTATAAAGTCTAGTTCTAAACTGTTACGCTGTAAGCAAGTATTCTTTGCGGATGATACTATCAGATCAGGCGTATCTGTGTAAAGAGATTTGTGTAATCACATGTATTTTCATTTATTACCCACAGCAAAGCCTTGAGATAGGTGGTAGAATCAAAGGCCTCTTTTGGGTTAGAGTCTAATGACAGCAACTAGGAACCAAGAGGTATGGAGAATCAATATCATCAAACAGTTTTAACTGATAAGCCATACTTTGCATGAGGTATAAACATACAGGTACATCATTCTAAAACCTACCATTTGTTGCTTTTCTAATTCTGAATAATCATACCACAGAGCACAGCACTGGCTTTCACTGGAACCAAGAGCCAGCTCCCCAGTCTTCTCCCCACAAAGTCCTTGCCAGCAGTGATCACCTCTATTTACAACACACTCACTTTCCCAGTTCGACTTGCAGCCATCAATATTGAATGAAACCCTGGTGAATTAAACCAGAAAGTCTTCCTTTGGCCTGTGGGAAAAGTATTTGTCACTGTCTACAAGTGGAAATTTGAGGCTCTCTCAAATTTCTGAATAGTCTTTTCATGACAATAAAGGGAATGAACTGAGGATAAATGCCAATCACAGAAGGCAGTTGAGCATCAAGATGGAAGTCATCTGAGTTATCTTTTTTTTTATCTCATTAGGACCTTACACCAACACTAGAACTACCCACCTGTAGGCTTCTTGATACAAGAATTAAGACTTAAAAAAACCTGACCTTTAGCATGCTATTACTTGGAGGTAAAAGCATCCTCGATGATTCACTTGATAAACAGTCTTGCCATCCTTCACTGTCAGCCTTACTGACCTGTTTTTGTTGTAAATATTTTATAGTATTTCTTTACTCTCTTGAAATTAAACTTCTAAATAGCAATACTTGTAAATACCATTTTAAAATTCATAAAATGTTTTAAAAGTAATATAAATGAGAAATGTTAAGAAATAAATTTAAAGAACAAATATGCACTCAAATATGTAAACAATTGGGCACAACTACACAAGGAGCAGACCTCACATGTTTGAACAGAATTACCATGAATATAATAGCTCTCACATGCAGCTCAATGCAGGTGTGCTTCCTAGTGGCTCAAAGCCCAGCAGAGGTGTAGACATTGGTATTGTGATTTTTCAAAAGGTGAATAACTCTTGGTAAAGTTCCAAGCTAAATAAAGCACAATTTCACATGGACTTACATGCTGCATTCTCAGAAAATTCAGTTCACATTTAAATCTATGCAAAAATTACTGCAATTTTATGTAACAAACATCAAGTTGGAGTTGAGGATCACAGAGTTATTAATGTATTTTGACCTACATGAACTTCTCATGAAGGTCACATGAGGCTTCAGACAATTCATTGCTATGCAAGACAGAACATCAGAATCTTACAGAGTTCCAACTTTGCAAGTCATGCTCCCATTTCCTTGGGGAAATGGTAGGCAGGTGAGGGAAAGTACAGACACTGGTGGCAATCTGTGTAGAATAGCACCCTTGCTGAAGCTTACTCAGCACTTCTTCAGCTTGTGCACATTTTCCCCTCCCCCCCACTCCCTTGATGTCCAAGGAACTGTGGTAACTACTGGTTGATGTAGAGTTGACTAAGTTTTCCTCTGCTACCTCCTCAGGGAGGTGTGCATGTTCTTCTGGATAAGGGATGTACAGATTTAATCATTTTTCCAGAGAACTCCAGGACACAAAGGTTACAGATTATGGGCAGAGCAGGTTTGATACTTACGTAGAAGACTACTGGATGAATTTTCAGAACTTCATCTTCTCCAACTATCTAATTCACTTCAACTATCTCACTCACTGAAATTCTGCCAATAGAGGCTCATTTCTAATGAAAAGGTAGTTAGCGTTGTATTTCAAATAATTTCCAGGCTATGTCTATGGAGCATCTGCTGAGTATGAGGCTCTAAGCTAAGAACCAGAGACCCAGCAGCAAATAGAGTTCCCAGTTGGGTGGAGGATCTGGGAGTGGGAGAGAGAGGCAGGATCAAGGGATCTGGGTCAATGGTTCAGGAACACAGAGGGCTACCCTGACCTACTCCATTGTAGCAGAGGTGTTTTCAGGAGGAGATAATAGCCATCCTGGCTGTGCTGATGTGGCTATGTGTATCAGCCAGCTGTTCTGCTTAACATGGGATCCTGGGAAGGAAGACACTGTCTTGGGCCCAGCACAGTGGGAGGGGCTGCCAGGGCTGCAGTAGGAAGCCTCTAGCAGTGTCTGGCCTCAGTTGCTGCACAGTGTTGCTTAAGTGGGCCTCTGGGAGAATGGGGACTCTGAAGGCTGGCTCTGCTAGCATGACTTGAATTTGGATGCATGTTAAAACTTTCCAGTGTATATGGGCTATCACTACTTGTTGCAAGACTGTGTTTGGAAAGCAGTCTGCAGACTATCTGGGTTGGAGAATGAGGGGGGAGGGTGGTTTATAACTGGGAAACTATGTGCTGACTACAATCATGTTGAAAAGCAATGTGGTTTCTATGGGGTTCATTCTAGAACTACTGCATTTCAGTTTCCCCTTGGAACAAGGCTTTTGCTGAAAAACAAAACATACCTTGGCTAGGAAAATGCAAAAACACTTCTTCTACAGCTCCAAACAGCTCTCCATCTGGAGGGTTAACTTATCTTAAGGCCATCTTCTTTTTGGAAACCCCAAAGATCTTTTTATGCATTCTCCTCCTTTATACAGATGTTTACAAAAAGGAGCAGTAATAATTGCCAATTCAGTAGGCTTCTTGCTCTTTTTTGCATTTTAAAGGCATTTGTTGTTTGGGATTTGGAAGAAAATCATGAGAAATGAGAATCTCTTGCTGTCTTGGCTGGAAACTGGCTCATTGTTTGCAGAGAGAGCTGGTTTCCATGGTTTTGGACTACAGACAGCTGCATTTTTTAGAGTAGTTTCTACTTGCAATTGGATCTAATAAATAGCCAAGGTAGCCAGTTCCCAACAGCAAAAGGTCTTTAAGTGATTGGAAAACACCATAGTATGTTATTGTTCAAGACCAACTGCCTATATTTTTTAGTTACTGAATTCTCTTAGGAGTTTATTGCCTTATACAAATTCTGCCTTACACAAGGCAGTCAATCATACTTCAGGCTTCAGATCCTGTTCTTAAAAGTGCATGTTTCTTTTCTTTAAACCATGGGGAGAGAAATAGTGTGGGGGTCCACAGAGTCTGAGGCCAGAGCAATGGTGCTGGAGCAGCCCATTCATCTGAGGCTGTCATGACTGGAAAGAGACCACACAACCTCCCCCTCCTGTCGAGCCATCCTCCAGGCCCCATACGGCATGCTGCAGATGACCCACATGTGGAATTGGCTGTTGTACTTTCTGTCAGTAAACAGAAATAGGGCAAACTTTTGTTTCTTTCTTTCATGACATATGAAGAAGAACAAATGTACTAAAATGGAAAAAAAAGCATTTTTTTTTCTATTGCTGGGCCACTGACTTGGAATGAAGAAGGATCAAGCAATGAATTTAACATTTTCCATGTTTAGTAGCACTGTTAACACAATATATGGTGTCTTCTGTATTTCACATAGCTTAGTGAATTGGACAGTGAAAAGCTCTAGGTCTCTGAGCCAAGCCCAGTGATACACACCTATAATTCTAGCACTCTGGGATCCCAAAACAGGAGAATCACAAGTTCAAGCCCAGCCTGATCAACTTAGCATCTTAGAGAGACTTTGTCTTAAAATAAAAATTATAAAATGGGGGATTTAGTTCAGTGAATAGGTCCTGAGGACAATCCTCAAAACAAAACAAACTAATAAACAAAAAATTTAGGCCTCATTACATGTCAACATTACCTGTAGTCTTCAACAAAAACCTAGACACTTTTTAAATAGGGGTGAACTATGTGGTTCCTGTAGTTGCTAATATTGCCACATTTTCTATGTATCTTTTCTCCCTTTCCTGACTCATTATATTGGCTTTCTTGTCATTTGACCCTCCTGTTGCTATTAGATTTTTCTTCTGGTCTTGTCTTCTCAACTAGATTACTAGTTTTTTAGGATCAGAGAATATTGGAACTTTTAATTTTCTGATGCATTGTTTTCACATTGCTATACTCTGAATATATCCCCTAAATTTCGTGTGTTGAAAACTTGGTCCCCAAAGCAAAAGGCAGGACATTTAAGAGATGATTAGGCCAGGAATGTTCTTTCTTTATGGGTGTATTATCCATTTATGGATTAATAGGTTCATGGCTCTTGCTACAAAAGTGAACTCTTTGCAGCCAATTAGCTTGCTGTCTCACCATATGATGGCCTCCGCCATGTTATGATGTACAAGAAGGCAACAGTAGATGCCCAGTGACATTCTCTGAAATTTCTGGTCTCTAGAATTGTGAGCTAAGAAAACTTCTATTTTAAAAAAATAAATTACCCAGTGTTGGGTTTTTCATTGTAGCAACAGAAAATGTACTAAGATGTCACCTAATACAAAAATCTAGTACTCACACAAGAAATCAATAGGGCCTATGAAATCCTTTCTTTTGGAAAGCATTTTTATCAAGTAGAACTAGAGGCAACCTTTGTCTGTGTCCGTACCTCTTCTCTCAGCATTAGCATTAACGATCACTTAAACAACTTAAACACAAATCTAGTACTAAATATATAAAGTATAGAATGAGCTGAAGTTAGAGTACTTGTGATAGTGGACTGAGAAAGTTAAGAAGAAGATTATACTTTATCATGGAAGTATGATACAGTAGTTATTAAGACCACTGCCTGTCCCTTTGACAAGAATAAGAATTTTCTTCTAAGCATCTTGAAATTTCTCACTTTCAATTAAAGACATAGTTGACTCAGGAACTATAATTTCCTTTCTTTGAGAACAAATCTGAAAATAATAACAATAGTAAACATTTCTTTTTAGTATCAAAACTTTACAGCCAGGCATGGAGTTCCTTGCAACATCTAATGGGTCAGTATCTTCTTGGGGTGACTGGGGGCAGGTGTGCAGCAGATTATGAACTCCGAGGAGCTGGAACATCTTGAAGATGGGATAGTTTGCCAATTTGAGCAGAGATGGGCCTTAAAGGGGGGAAACAAGAAAGCTCTCTAGGTGACAATTAATTAAAAGGTAATGGTTCATCAAATTGTCACCATTCCTTGTTAACCTCCACACTCAACAGAAAGCTATACCTTTGTTGTTCCTCAATAAATCTGGGAGTTTGGGTAAGTTCAGGGCTTCATTTAGGTGAGGTCTCCCAAACCTCTTAAAAGATACTCTCTGTCTCACCTGTTTTTCATTCATCTGTTTATCAGGGTTTGCTGGCCAGAACTCACAGCCAAATAAGTATGTTTGGAGAAATTTGAGTTGCCTCAAAAGAGGATTCCTGAGGGAAGCAGAAACTCAAGATGCGACCATGAGACCCCAGACCCAGCCCATTCTTGCCTCACACAGTTTCTGTACCTTGGTTGATAAATGTGAACCAACTTCAGGAATACTGTTCCTAATCCAATTCCCTCTAATATAGTGATATAGAGTTTACTTTCTCAAGTGTACTTTTAGGAAATTCTGCAATAAAATTTTACAAATATTATTTGTAAATGTGATTTTCACAAGGTGATTTCCATCTATCAGCAATCTGAATAATTACTATGATGGGATGAAAAGTCTCCCTTTGCAACCTATTGCTATGTGTAAGAGAAGAGTACAGATGCAGAAGGGGGACAGAGTAGGGAGGAGAGCTGACAACAGGGGAAAAGTGAATGATGGGTCATTATTTTCATGCTTGGGTCATGAATGGGAAAGGGGAGAAACAGTGAGTGGAAATATCCACATGAACTAATTGGAAAGAACAACTTCCACAACATGCATGGAAATGGAAATTGATTTCAGTTAACCTCTCTTATCCTATTAGTCAATGTCTTCTGGATTTAAGGATGTTCATTTAGAAAAAATTATGGTGAATGGATTTAAAACCAGAAGACCTGATTTGGAATCTCAATATTGACTTTTTCTAAACTATCTGAGTTTTGGTAACTTCACCTCTTGAGCCTGAGTGGTCCCACATATGAAATGCAGATTCTTACTGAGCTCAAGGAAGCAACTTGATGGGATACCTTGAAACCACTGTAAAATGCTGTTTATTATCACAGCTAGCTTGAGAGCTTGAGAGCTCTTCTGAGAGTCCTGTTGGTTTTTAAGAAAATACCATCACTTAACCCAAATAACTGACATAAAGTAGGTACTTTTCAATGTGGGAAGCAGAGCAACCTCAATATCTTGAAATAACTTGCATCAGGGAAATGAAGATAAAATAATATTTGAATAATGTTAACATGTATTGTATTTCCATAGATTTTTATAGAAAATTAATTAATGCACATTTTTAGATGTCTCCTAATTGCAGTACCTAGTAGCCTCTGGGAAAAGCAAGGAACTCTCAGAGTAGCAGTAGGCAGGGGAGCTAGACATGAAGACAGGCCAAGAGAACAGTACCCATAGAGCTGAGTAAATATCTGTTGGGATGAAGAGACAATAAGCTAGACTGTGTCTTTCCTCAATTATTTTGGATCAACATGAATCTATGTCTATAATCCCTAAACTCTTCACACTGAAGAGGGATAAAGACATTGAATAATTGGGATCTTCAAATAGCACATGACGAAGTACACAGCATCAGAAATCTTAAGAATCTCACTTCAGTGAGATTGCAACTCCTTTCGTTCCATTGAAACTCCTTTAGTTCCGACATTCTCAGTGATGAGAGCTTTTACAGTAACTAAGAGTCTGGTTTGGCTGCTTCACTTATTTTCCATGCCTTCCTTTGGCTAAGGTTGACAGGGTAGTTGAGGGAAGGTTAGGAAGAGCAATGCCCTCAGAGGATCTCCTGGTCATTTTCTCATGTCAAATCGAGAGTTAAGGTATCTGGGAATGTGCAACTGGACCTCCCTGCCTTAAACATGAAAGGACTTAACCCAGCATGCTCAACCTACCTCAGTGACAGAAGCCCCATATGTAGTCAGACATCAGACAGTCTGACACTGAGTTTAACAGACAGGCAGCCTGTGCCCACATTGTTAGCTATATCAGGCCTTTTTGGGACCAAAAGGAAACTCTTCTGGATACATGCAGCATTTCCAAGCATGTGAGTGCTGACACTTCCTCCAAGCTGGTGCAATAAATTTCAGAACAAATTCTTTTTATCCTATAGTGACTTAAAATCCAAATAATTTCCACTGAAGTGTAATCTCAACCTCAATCACAGTGACCTTCCTGTATGGTCTTGTTGACTGTGACTGGTAATGTATGAGTTTATGTGATTCCTTTGACTCCAATTCTTCCTCAACTAATGGTGATACATCTAACGTGGTATCTGTAGAGTTAATGTTCAACTTCCTTCAAACTCTCTTAGCAACCAGGCTAAATATATGAACATCAACAAAGCACCTAGGTTCTTGTTTGAGGGTATTTATCTACTATGTTATTTAAAAATAAAAAAATCATGAACTTTACACACACACATGCACAGTCCTCCACCCACCCATCTCCACACACAAACACAAACACACACACGCAGAATGCTTGGCCAGTGAGTAACTGTAACTGACTTAGCTCTTACTCAAAAAGGAGAAAGCAATAGTTTCAGGTCATCTTTCAAGCTGAGAGTTAGGTTTTTCTGAGTTCTAGGTCATGTGAGAATTTGTTTCAGGTTACTTAAATCAGGACCCCATGGCAGTTGTATTACTGGGATGTTGACCTCTTTCCAAAAATTGCTCAAAAAAGTACATGAAAAGGCTGAATAAGTTGACCTTAAAATAAACTAGATTGAAATAGTGTTTTCCAACTAAAGTATATTATTGCACCACTATCAAGGATATTTGGATTTCTACTCATCAAATGCTCTGACCTTCAGAAGAGTGCTCCCTCTCTGGCTCCCATGGGACAGTAACCCTGTTGAACGGTGACATTGTATTAACTGAAGTCAAAACATACTGGTGGTGACTTGCCACAAGACTAGCATAATACTTGTGTGAAAAACATGGGCATTGGGCATGAGTGTGTGTGTGTGTGTCTGTAGCTCTATTTACTGATTTTTGTGTTTCATTTATTACTTCCACCTATCCCTTGCCTTTACACAGAAATCTGTGATGATGTTTTCAACAAATAAGACTTGATAAAATTCTAGATGATACACAATTGTCTCAATGAAGCCTTTCTCTTGCAGACTAGTTAGCTATCACCACTGTAGCTAAATATCCTGTATTTGTCTTTAACAAAATTTTAATAAAGCTACCTACTATTAGTTGGATTTCCCAGAGCTTATCAAACTATAATACTGTTGAAAGAGAACTTTTAACTCAGGAAAGGATGTGGCACACTTCAAGTTCTTGAAAAGCTCTGTAGTCTTTTATTTTTCTTCCTTATTTAATTAAATATATTAATTTATTTATGGAGTGTGTCAACCTTCCTTGCTGGAGGTTTCATGACACACGTAACTTGCAGGCTGTACTGTGCTGAGGTTGAAGGTTAGATGTTCTTTCCTTTGGACCTCCTCTGCTTTCTTTGAAGGGAAACTGTCAAAGTTTCACTTGGCTTTTTCACACCTCTATTTTCCTTCATCCATACAAGTCCAAGTCCAAAGTTACGACTACTTAAAGGACCTTTGGCTGGCAGTGACACAGGGCTGTGGCTGGGAGAATCTCTCATTCAAACAAGTAGGCAGTAGTCACAGCCACTGCAGAGGATCAGTTTAGCTTGACAAATAGACGAAAGAATAGGTGCAGACATGCTCAAAAAGAGCCAAGGGTGAAGGGAAAGGTGAACCTCATTCTCTCCACCTTTGAAGATTACATCAGGGTGGAAGAAACCACACACCTATTAGGACACTCTGCAGAGGATCTGCAACACAGAAGACCCAAGGCAAATTTCATGCTAGCCCTGAGGTACCTTCATGCCTTGCTGGTTAAATTCAGCCTCCTTCTTTGGACGAATACAATCTGTCCAGTAAGTAAAAATTCAAGACACATTTTCTCCCCCATATTTTGGAATGTTAACAAAACTTTAAAAAGAAAACTCCATAAATCCACTTTCTTCCAGATCTGTCTTGTTCTGAAAAAGAGCCCAGCACAATTTCCCCAACTCCTCCGGCCCATACTGTGCTCGTCCTGCAGAATTGAGGTCTGATTCAAGAAATTCAGCTATAATCACACTACACCCTGGTGGGAGGTGGGGCCAGGAAATCTCATAGCACCTGAAGCCCTGAGGGCTGGGCCCTGGACCAGTTCTGTTTTCCCCCACCTTGGTCAGGTTTCATAGTCTCAGTTTCCTCATCGGCATCTTTAGAAACACAGGCTAAGCATTTGTATGTTGACTTACTCTGTGACTTCTAGTTCACATGTTGTTTTCTCATCATGGCTTATTCAAGAAACTCGAGCAGAAATCGTGTTTTACATTGCTTCTTCTTCCCCTTCATGAGACACCAGTAGTTTGTCCATTCATTTGACAAATATTCTTCTTATAACTGGTTGTAAGGTAGACATCTGCTTGTCCTTAAGTAATTCAGTGATTCTCATACTGTAGCCATATTAGAGTCCCCTAGAGGTTTTGGGTAAAACATAGATTGCTGGGCTTCACCCTCAGTCTGACTTAGGTCTACAGCACCCACATCATATTTCTAACAAATTGTCAGGTAATACTAATGCTGCTGGGGTAGAGGCTGCGCATCACACTGGCTTACTCACATAGCAGTTCTCCCAGATACTAGTATGGTAACAGCTGGCATCTAAACTCTTCTTGAGGAAGACTCTGTCTTTGAAAAAAAAAAAAAAAGCCTGGTAAATTCTGCTCTGCATGGGTGACACCTTTGTCAGTCAGCAGCAAGATACTAGGAAGGGAAAAATGCTGCTGAGGAGTCAGTAGAGGAAAAGAGAGGGTTTGCACCTGCAGGGAAGGCAGGCAGGAGGAAAAGAACCAAGGGTGAGGTTAGGGCTGGCCATTGTCTGAAGGCTGTCTCTAGAGTGCTATAAAAGCTATGTTCCCTTCTCACCTTCCTGAAACCTTTAACACAGAGCAGTAGGAATCCAGGGCAGAAGAGGCCAGGGGAGGATAAGGCTCTCTAGGAAATTCCAGAGTGCTAAGGATGGCCTTGCAGGTCCAACACTATAGAATTGGATTCATGGTGGTGCTGGATGGAGCCTGTGTTACCTGGCTTTCTAGGAGGTGAGAAACCCTCCGGGACCTCTGAGGACAAGACTGAAATCAAATTCTTAGTGAGATTTCAGAGATTTATACAAACTTTTTTAAAAAAGTATATTTTTATTTTAAACTTTAGGCCTTTAAAGAAATCTTCAAGTTGAAGTTCCGCTAAAATTACTTATAAGCAAAATTATACCATATTGGTGATACGAAAATTTTCAAATTTATAGTTTTCTTTAGCCTTTACTAAAGTCTAATCAGAAGGAAAGGACTAGAATTAGTCATATATTCCTACTGGGAAATTAAGTGATAAACAGATGAACAATAAAGCCACAATTAGGAGCCCAGGTCTCCTGACAGCTTGGGGAAGACCCTTTATTTTTCGGGTTCCATTTTCCTTTCAATTGAGGTAGCTCCAGAATTCAATTCTCATTCTGACCAAACTGAAATTTGGAACAATATTTCAGGATATCCCAGGGAAGAGGTTAAATCATTTCATCTGACTCTCAAATGCAGCCCTCAACCCTTTCCGTGAAGGCTTGCATGTCATTTGCCTGCAGGAGGGAAGGAGGCAGGAATATGATCAAACTTAACTCAACTCTTTTTACGTTTTATAGCCGCATGTTACACTCTGATATAAATCTTGTAACTAAAAAGGTCTACATAAAATAAGAGCCAGTCACGGCCAAATCCTCTATTTTTTTGGCAACACTGCATCTGTCTTTATGGCCAACAAACAAATCAATTTCATTATAAATCAAAATGATGGGTTTCCTAGCAGTTTTATGAGGCTTCCAGCACTGGCCCAGGAGATTCTGGGATAGGCAGGACCCAGAGGCTCCCTCCTACTTATCTCTTCTGTTGTTTCTAGTCAGGTTAACCAGGGTTAACTGAGATTCTTTAGTAGGAAGATGAGGACTAGATCCCACAAGACTAGGCCTGAAAGGAGTCTATAGTCTCAGAGACATGTAGCTGTTTCATTAGGATCGAGCGTACTGAGAGTGACCCATCTTCTCTGCCCGTGACCCAGCCCCCACACATCCATCTGTCTACACTCAGACCAGAGACGCAAGAGATCCAGGACACTCCCCAAAATGAAGCAGCTCCTGTTCATTAAGCCCTAATGTGCCTGGCTCATTTCACAATTACCCTTAAAGTACATATTCCTGTTTTATAGAAGAGAGCAAAGTCTCAGGGACTTGAAGGAACCTGTCCTGGTTAGTTAGCAGGTGACAGAGTTGGTATTTGAACATGTGTTTCTACAAAGCCCATATTCTTCTTCACTGTGCCATCTATTAGCTGACAAAGCCTAACTGGGAGATAAATTCATAAATGCAAATTCATCTTTTTAATTTGGGGATTATGTTTTTAGTTCTTTTTACTTAAACTGGCTATATTTTCTCAAAATCATGGTGATGGCAGCTCTCCTGGCCCTCTTTCCTCCACTGTGTTCTCTTTGTTTTTACTTGACCAAGTGTGTGTGGGGGGGAAAGCAGACAATCATTCATGTCTCCATTAAGATTTTTTTCTTAGTCCATATATCCTGAAGTCTGGAATCTCTGCTTTACACATGGAAACTCATCATAGTATAAAAATAGGGTAGCTTTGGAATCCACGTGGTGGATAACATGCTGAAACTTTGATTTAGAATTCACCATCCAACACTGTACATTTGGTTTCCAGTTTGACAAATTTTAGTTGATACTATGTCTCAGTTATATTTCTTGTTGCTGAGACAAAATTCCTAACACCCAAAGTTAAAGGAGAAAAGGTTCATTGTAGCTCACAGTTGGTAGAGGTTTCAGTCCATAAACAGTGGGCTCCAGGGCAGCGTGGCTTGGCACACAGGCATCGCAGAGGAGAAACAGTTCATGGCATGCAGAATGTAGCAAAGCAACAAGGGACAAATCACAGTTTTTTCTATCTCTTATATCTTATCCAGGATACTTAGGGTGGGCAGCACTCAAACCCTTAATTCTAGTGTCCTTGAGCCTAGCATTGCACCATGAATCAATTTCAGCATCACACACTCTAGATCCAACCACCTCTGAAAAAGTCTGAGGCCACATGTAGCTTTGGGTAGGGGGAGACATTTAAACATGAGCCATAACACACTACTAGAGATTCTTCTCTAACCTGAAGCCTCTTGTTCTCTTAAATTTCCATTTTCCTGTCTGGATGTGTTGTGCAACTGGGTTTTGCTTTCTTTGACTGATAAAATGTGCAAATCTGTTAATATTCTTTTGAGAACACTTTTATTTTTTATCCAGTTACTTTATTTGTAGGAATATAGCTGTTCCTTCTCCAGTGTTCTCATGATTTTTACAAGGAGTATGATCTGACTCTTTGCTGATGAAATAGTACAGCCCCTTAAACCCAAGAAAAGCAATGCAAACCTAGGCCAGACAGAAGAAATAAGAAAATTACAGCTGAATTAGAGGCCTCCCAGTGCTAATGACATTCCACTGTTTCAACCAGCTGTGTGACAGAGCAGCTAATGACTCCTTGATTCTTTGAAACACCATCACCTTGTCACTGGTGGGCCCTTAGCTCCCACAAGCCAGCAGAGGTCTGTGTCTGCACCCACCTGGCTTCAGGGCCTCTGGAGTGTCTCTCAGCTCAGGTCCTTTAATTTCCTTTATGGATGCAGTAAATCATTCTACACACCATGGAGCAGGGGGAAAGTCTGATTTATAAGACCTACCTGCTTGGTTCTTTCAGAGTAAGATTCTCACAGTGAATGATTATTCTTCTTCCTATTTTTTTTTTCCTTTTGGATTTTTAATATGTTTAAGTAAAATGCCCATGTAGCATCTCTTAAAAGCTGACCAGTGGAATTCTGGTCCTATCAGTGATGGTTTCCTAAGGACAGACAGTTACTATCATTTTATTTTTCTCTTCATCTGTCCTGTTTCCTATGCTTCCTCTTTCTCAATGCATTTTCCCTACCTCCCTTTGCTCAGTGGAAAAGGAGCAGGTCACCTCATTCCCTCAGCCATTCACGCCTTCCTTCATTTTTTCTGAGTGCTATGCTCTGGTGGCAGACTCAGTAGGAAACCAGACAGACAGGAGCCTGCCCACCCAGTGGACTGGAGGGGAAAGACACAGACAGTCACATGGGCACTTGCTGTGCAGTGTGGTGAGAGCTGCATATGGGTAGCGCTGGAGGGCTCTAACCTAATCTTGGTCTGAGAGAGGTAGGGCTTTTGGGAGGCCTCCCATGATCTGAGGGCAGAGTCCTGGGCACTAGGGACTTGGCTACATAGCTAAGTATGTGGCTTTCTAGAATTTCTGACTACATTAGATAACCTGGTGGAGATATGACAGGTAGAAGAATTGCCAGACTAGAGCTAGGAGACAATCTTACAGCTATGTATTTGGGCTCCTGATTTTGGTATAGCCCATACAATAAGCCAAAAGGCAAATGGGGCTTTGACTGTGTTTGTATGTGTGTGCATTTCGCATTGTGTGCTCTCATGTGTTCCTCACAGGTGTGTGTTTTTACTGATCATTTCTTGCTCTTCCTAACTAATTAGTCCAGCTTTCATTCTAACAAATGAATGCAGTCTTAGAAATTAAAAACTGTACCTAAGGCTAGATTTTTCCTAAAAGCCAAAAGAAAGTGCTGGACTAAGAATTTAACAGTTTAGATTTTTTTTTGGTTTCCAAATGAAAATCAACAATATATCCTGGCCTTTTTCTCTGGAAGAGAATATTATTTTGCTTTTTTTTTTTTTTTTAAGATCCAAATTCAAATGTTCTTCAAAGACTTTTACAAGTCACCATTTACCTTAATGAGTATAAGTGTTAATTTCAATCAACCGTGCTTTGCTTTTTTACCATCGTTTTACACCTTTCCATGTTTTCATACTCAGGGACTGTGTGGCCTCCTGGGATGGGGCAGAAAAGACTTGCAAGGAAGACCACTGGCGATCTATGTCTGACAATAATATCCAGGAGTCTGCATTTCACGATGTGGACAGATTAGGATTGATAGGAGGCAGCGCTACTTTAGAATGATACTTAGAACTTTGTCTTCCTGACTGCTGGGTCTCAAAGAAGTCCTTCATGCTTCAGTAGCTACTCTGATGGTTAATACATCTGCCCTAACATTCACTCAAGGGTCTTTGTGTTCTTAGTCTTCAAAAAAGGAAAAGAGAAAGGGAATCTGTTCCTCTATTCACGTTATGAAAAGCAATGTACAGTTATATTTTAAAATTAAAACATTTTTAAATTAGTGATTAAATTCCAAACTAAAAAAAACCAAACTTTTTAAATGTTCTTTTTCCTGGCTTCTAGAAGAGGTTAGTTTAAATTTATCCTGAATTGTAAAGTGAATTGTTTAAGTAAATGAATAGGTGACTGAACAAAAGCCACATTAATCCAACCATCTTTTATCATATTTACTTCCTTGCGTTTATCATTACCATTATCTTCTGTGTTTATTTATTTACTTATTTATTTGTTGGCATTTCCCTCTGAGATGTTAGTCTCTTCCTATCAGACAGTTTGTCTTGCTTATGCCATGATAGAGCCTTCATAACTCTATGTCAAACAAATGAATAAATGGGTATTTTTGTCTGCAACAATTTACTTCAATAAATTATATTTTCTTGCTATTCCATGATCAAGGTTGCATAAGTTATTTGGGTTCTGGGACTAAAATAAAAACTCAAAGTAATGGACCTAAGCATCAGAAACCCAGAATCCAGTGATGACATCTATGAATAAACTTTTAGGTAGATGCTGAGTTGCTTGTAAAGTCTATGTGTCATGTGAACATGTGACTATGTTTGCATGGGCAGCTATATCAAAATATCTTAGACTAATTCATAAACAACAGGAAATTATTGCTGACAGTTCTGGAAACTAGGAAGTTCCAAACCAAGGTGTCAGCAGATTCATTGTTCAGTGAGAGTTTCACAGATAATACCTGCTTTCAGGATTGTCATGAGGCAGAAGACACAAAGAGCTCCCTTGAAACCATTTTTATCAGGTTGCTAAACCATTCATGATGGCTCTGCATGTAGGATTTCACATTTTAAAGATAGAATTTTTTAAATACTATCATATTAGCAAGTTAAGTTTCAACGCATGAATTGAATACATTCAGACAGTGGCAATGACTAGTTTTTATGACATTAATAATCCCTGAAGCTTGTTACTAAATAGAAAACTTTTATGAGATATCAATATTATGTGAGGAAATACCAGATTAAGTAAGAAAACAAGACAGTTTATAAAATATAGGGAATTAAATTTATGAAAATGGAATTAAGTGACATTTGAAGTCTTTTATCACTGGCAACTATTTTCAAGGGGATTTGGCCTGAGAAAACCCTGACTAATATAAAGAATAATACTTTAACTGAATTATAGGGGAAGGGAAAGTTTATTCATTATATTTATTTGGTAGAATTGAAAGCTGTTTTAGCAAGGTACTCTGATTTGGTATTAGATTGTTTTCTTTGGAAAAACTGAGAACAATTTACCAACAGGATTTCAAAATTAATCATCACATGCCTAGGATGAAATGGTAAAATTGTACTTTCCAGAAAATGAGAAACTGAAGCCCAGGGAGCATGTCTCAAAATCAGGATAGAGTTAGGAGGAGTTAGACTATAATGTAGGGCTTACAATTTCCAGAACTGTCACAGGATTTTCTTTGGTGTTTGTCCTACTTTCTTTTCAAGTGGCAAAGAACCAATTTTGTCAATACAGTTTTTTCATTCACTGAGGTGTACTTTAAATCGTGCTTCACATGTGCTGAAAGGGGGTCAAACAAGCAGAATCAGAGTATGAGTTTGACTTTCAGAAGCCTAAAAGGATTTTACAATTGAGAAATGGTTCTCCCCATTTCTGAGGAAAATTGCTGCTAACAATATAGCAAATCACAGAATGGACTAGAATGAATGCAAGCATTTTGAATGGCAGAGGAGAGGGTACAACAGAACATGGAGTTCTCATTTGATCTGAGAACTCACTATTAAAGTGGCAGCTTGGGTTTGTTCACTGGCAGCCTGGGATCCCTGGGTAAATGCAGATGGCAGAACTCACGAGGGTGTGCACTATGCCAATTGTTTTTGCTGAGAATGAAAGGCTGTTTTCCAATGTTGAGCTGGAAAATGAATATTAGGATAAAAGTGTGTGCTTGGAGATAGGGAATGCAAATGTCTATTACTATCAAATAAATTTAGTGAGGGAAGTCTCAAAGAGAGCACTGAAGGGAAAAATGCACTAAAGTTGTGCATAATTCGCCGTGGGGAGGAGAAAAGTAGTTATTGGCTTATTGGCTAAATTTATATAACTGAGCCTCATAATTTGCTGGGGCAGGGTAAAAGGACTCACGTGTGGAACTGGGTTATCTTAAATGATCTTGCCCTGAAGTCACTTCTCCAAACTGTCAGTTCCCAGGATCCATGGTAGTTGAGGCAATGAACAACTTTAGATTAAACTGATTTGGTCAGCTCTACCTATGCCTGTGCGATTCACCATCCATATCAAAGGCCGGCCCTCAGCTGCTGCATTCTGTTTTCCAATGTCCCTTCCACACTGCACTGACTCACCTGCTTTCCCTCCTCTACTTGCCAGCCTCTTTCAACTGGTAAGCCATGAAGTTCATAAAAACAAGACCTTTTAACCATTTCACAGGAGTTTGTCATCACATGACAATAAGGGAGCTTTGTAGCAATGAGTTCTGAAACTAGCAAGACTCACCTACAAGCTAAGGTCTGGCTAGAACCTTTGTGGTTCAGATTTATGCATTTATATGTTATGGTTTGCCTGATGTCACAAACCTTTACATCACTTGACACTAGTTGACAATATTAAATGTGCAGCATCCATTGGTGTTATAATTTATGTGACAATGTTTTAAAACCTTGAATACCAAAGTTCTTTTTCTTAGTAAAGTACCCTTTTGAGAATATAGCAAAAATATGAACCCTTTTCCCAGGGGAAATACACACAAATATGTTTATACCAATATGATTTGGCATATAAATCCAAAAAGTCTTGGACCTCCTGCTGTGTTATAGATCCCTTGATCTAATAGGATTTATAAGTATAAAGTATTAAGTATATCTTCTAAAAATATATAGAATTGTATATTTAACATGACCTTAGTAATATACAGAAACACACACACATATATCTATAACTATATCTATATCTATGACCAGAAGAACATGCACAAAAACGTGAATAAGGCTTACGTGTGGATGACAAGATTGTAGATAATTTTTATTGTCTTCTCTAAATTTTATTGTTTTTTCCAGTTAAAAAATATATTGTCCTTTGTTTATTCTCACAGAAGCTGCACCTTGTGACAAGCCACTGAAATAGTGGACAGTGTTCAAAAGCAAATCAGAATAGACACTGTAGGAGCCTCTCGCTTGGGTGGCTGTTGGGCTCACAGGGTTGACCAGTCCCTAATAGCAGGTGATTTAGACCTTGGGAACCTTCCTCCTGGCCTTCTCTTTGTTTCAAAGGCCTGATTCTGGCCAAACCAAGTAGTGGATTTTTTTTTTTTTCTCCTTAGGATTTTTATGAAAGATAATTATCAAGGAGCCAGTATCTCTTTGATGACAGAAGTTGTGAGAATGACATTTGGGAGCTTTGGGGGATACAAAGGAGGCACATTTTCTACTGGTCTACATGAGATAAACAGAGTCCCCAGATGGATGGCTGACGCCAGTGGTCTTTAAACTAAGCTATTCCTTGTTATTTTATTTTGGTTTTTTATTTTCCCTCTGGTTTTATAGATACCCTTTTGGTCTTTCAACAAATTTCATTTTTGTCTGAACCAGTTAGAGTTGGATTTTTAACTAGTATACTTGGAGCCAATAAGGACATAATTAACAAAAGTATATTTATAAGTAGTCAAGAATAAAATTTGACCTGAGGTGTGAAGAACATGAAATCACCTGTTTTTCTGGACACAAAAAGGTGCTGGCTTTGTGTACCTGGCACCATGCAGGACAGAGGGAAAACACAAAACCAGAGACAAGTCAGGATTATTGGTTCAGAACTTTAGATCATCCTGTTTGCTAAGGAGGTGGAACTTGTCTTGTTGGCTCTATAAAGAAACAGACAATAACAGGATTGTTCCATGCTAGGTTATGACCGTAAAACTTATAAGTCTCATCTCTCATTTATGAATGTGATGCTGGGGATAACAAATTTATAAGGTATGAGAGTTACGTGTATTTGCTAACTCAATGAGCTAGAAAACAACCCCTGTATTAATTTGGCAACTGGAAGCTATCTGAGCTCTGCTAAAATCTCAGCAAATTGGTAGAGATATAATTACATGTGGATTTATGCTCTTCACAGCCAATTCCATTTCAACAAATTTTTAAGTATAATGCAATTAGTTTGAAGTACTGGGATGTGATTCAATTATTCTAGGAATATTTGACACAGTGAAATTTCAGAGTGACCTTCTTAATTAAAATATAACTCATGCAAATGAAAAGTTCCAACTTCAAATCCAGTCCTAACTATATGCATACTGAAAGTGTGGAAAATTACCTGGAGTTGGCAAATGTGTGTTTTTATTGAACTTAGAATGGCCTGCTGAAGCTAAAAGGGTAAGCAAACCAAGTGAAACTATCTCCACCTTTGGGGGCTGGTTATGGTAGAAAAGAATTTTGAGGTTTACTGATTATCAGATAACAAGAGTAGCTTAACTTTTTTTTCTTTAAGCAACATTCTCTAACCTACATTGTTCTATAGTAATTCAAGTAAAAGCTATGTTCACATTTCTTGGAGGTTGAGAGATAGTGTTATCACAGTACTTTAGACTGAGGCTTTCAGTCGTTTTTTGATCTGACATGCAGATTAGTTTTAAATGATTTTAGATTTTGGATATGATGCTATAGCTATGCAATCAGCATTTGGAGGCATGCTCAAACTTATGAGTGAGTCTCAGTGCTTATTGTGGGTTTTGATATGATTTGTCAGATTTCTTTGCAGAATGTGCCCATGTTACTCCCATCACAGACAGAATGTCTGTCTTCTTATCCCAGGTATTAGTACTTAAATACATTTGTCCTGAAGTGTCACAGTGGTGTCACATTGCTTCACTCTGAATTTCTTTGGCTGTTAATGAGAGGAAGGTTTTTCTTGTTTGTTTCTTAGCTTTTTGCATGGCTAAATTCTAGGAACTATGTTCTCTGCACATATTTTACTTTATATTGGTTTATGTAAATTATTTATAGATTGATAACTTTGATCTTTTATTTGCTATATCTAATGTAAATATTCCTCTAATCAATTTATTGCTCATTTTTTTTTTTTCATTTTGTTTTTGTTTTGAGACAGGGTCTCACTACATAGTTCAGGCTGGCCTCAAACTCATACAATTCTCTTGCTTTACTCTCCTTGGTGATGGGATTATAGAGATGTGCCACTGTGCCTGGTTTTTATGTGGGGTGGTTTTTTTTGGTTTTTTTGGGTGGTACCGGGAATTGAACTCACGACCTTGCACATGCCAGGCAGGTGCTTGTGCCACTGAACTAATTCCCCACCTTTTATGTTTTTTTAACCTCAGAGTTTCTACTGTTTTTCCTTTGTGATTTCTCCCTTTGTGTCTTGTTTAAAATCCTTCCCACTACCAAATTCACCTTATTCATGTTCTCTTGTGTGATATAAGTAAATTCTGTCAATTCATTGGAGCAGAGATATTTTTGATGTTATAAAGTAAAATAATTTTAATTTTGAGGGGTATATATTTATTTATCCTATTTTGTAAAACAATAAAAATATAGACAAAAAAGAGGGTATGTAGAAAGGTGAATATATGAACCTCCTGGGATCTAAGAGTGTTTACTGGATCTGAAGTTTGTGTAGAGGAAGAAACCAGCAGTGACTTATTTTTGTACTTATAATTTTTCTGGGTTTCTGGTTAGTGTTCTGACCAGTCAGGAAAATACCCTGAGGCTTGGATTTGCCAATAACAGCCTCAGTGCAAGCTACAACTAAAGCACACATTTATTTTATCTCACCTGACCATCATAGGGATTAAGTGCCTGGAAATCCAGGGTAGAAACGAAGGTTTTAGGGAAGGGAGGAGAGAGATAGAGGCCGAGCTCCTTTCTCCTCCCCTACCTCTTCCCCTCCCCATGCCCTGCACACAAATTTGTGCAGTGAGAAAAGGGCATTTTCATGTTTCTTTTCTCTTTACTTCCTTGAAACTATTACTTGAGCTAAAGTGATACTGTAGGTAGAATGTCATAAGGACCAAATCAGGTAAAATACAGACATTCCAGGAAAGTATTTCAAGTTAGATTGATGTCTGGAATTAGAGTTTAAAAGAAAAAACCCGCTTAAGGAGCTGCTGTCTCTATTAAGTTTACTCAAACTCTCAGGCCAAGGGTTGAAACGCTGCACTCACTCACTCCCATAGGCTCACGGGAGAACCCTGAAGCTATTATGTTCTAAATGTATCCAATGAATGATGAAAAATGAAAATGATTTTTTAATACATGGGCTGTGGGAGCATAATTTGGACAAAAGCGTGCTAGACAGGAGGCAGAAGATTCTAGAATCTACTACCAACCACGTCACCTTGTGTAAATCTATTTGCCTCTTGGAACCTTAGTTTTTTAACTCCTGCAACCATTTACACCTAGGGTTGATAAACTACACGACAGCATTTTAAAACATGATATGGAACTGTACAAATGTGCTGCATAGTTACGTTCAACTGAAATGAAATTTTGCCTTTGATCTCTAAACTTGTCAATCAAATGAACCCTTGTATTTTAAATTTATGAATTCTAAAATATTAATACTATTTCAATTTTAGCATATTTTCAGTGTCAAATATTACATAGAAAAATTTCTTTTTTTGGGTGACTATCAAGGCTAGATATTGATGTTGATCAGTATCAAGACTAGGACTATGAAGACTAGGATTTAGCTGATCAATAAATTTACAATTATACAAACCTTTTGTCTTCTAATCATTTCACTAAGTGGATAAAAGTGGAGATTAGGTATATGAAGTAATGACTTTCAGCATGAGGATTCTAAAATATGTTTCTGACACAGTTTTGTTTGCAGTGTGAGCAATCATGCAGATGCAGAGCTCCACTCTTCCACACAGGCCAAACTGAACTCCACCTTCCAGGTAGGTGACATTCCTCAGTTCACCAGCTCATTTATTTCACTTGTGTTGCTACCCAAGCTGGAAATACTCAGTGTATACTGCTTAGTCCATTTACCTCTTTTTGATTCATTCAACACAGTAAATAATTACTGAGAACCTTTGTGAAGGGCATATTTTTCACTGATTGAAATTAGTCAAGGAGTATCTTCAGTTTCTGATTTCTATTTAAATCCTACAGACTGTCCCCCAGGGTACATGTGAGGACAAGCCTAAGTTTGCCTTGCATTCACCCACTGTATCACAGGAGCAGAGCTGTCCATAGATGGTCCCAATGTCCTGAGTGCCAGCCAATGGGCTAGCCTAACTGAAAGGTGGTGAGCAAGGAGCCCAGAGGACACAGTCTGCAGGGATCCGCTCTTCACAGGATATGAAGCCTGCAAAGAAAAGTGTATGTTTTTATGGGAGGAAGCAAAAAGAGACTTGTCAACTCACTTGCTAATTAACTTAGAAAAAAAACTGTTCCCTTGGGTCCATTCTATGTCCAAGGTCTCCCCATTTCCTTTAAATATTTCTTTCAAAATCCTTAGCAATTGATTTAATCTTGTTTCTTACAAGCAATGAAAACAAACAAACAAACAAACAAACAGCCAGGAGTGGTGGCTCACACCTGTAATCCCAGCATTTGGAAGGTTGAGGCTGATGGAGTGTTGTGAGTTCCAGATCTGCCTGGGCTACAAAGTGAGCTCAAGACCAGCCTGAACTGCATAGTGAGATTCAGTCTCAAACAGACAAAAACACAAAACAAAAACAAATAAACAAAACCAACACCAAACACACACGAACATGCATGTCCATGTGCACGCATGGATGCACAAGCACACAAAACAAAACTCCACCAACAAAAAGACGCATGTCCACTGGGTTCAGCTCCACATCTTGGCCAAACTATTTCCTGTGATACTGCTGGCTCATTATTGAACTTCTTGGAGTCTTTTCCTCCTCTAGTATGTAAACAAGACAACATCTTTCACATAGATATGCCCTGTTAATATCTTCAAATTCCACTGTACTTTGAGGTGCAGCTCAAATCTCACATAACCCTCCCTATTGAGGTCTTGATTGATCTCTCATATTTTTCATATTTGGTCATGATTTGTGCCAATAAGTCCTTGAGTATTCAAAAAAATTGAAACTGAGAGTTATCTTTCCCCCCCAGTTTATACTGTCTTTCTTGACATCTTCCCACAATCTTACTTTTTAGGTACTTTCCACTTACCTTAATAGCTACAATTATGATGTTGCCTGAGGGCTGACTGTGACAGTCATCATGTGGGTCACTTCTTATTTAGTGACTCAGAATTTCAAACTTGTAATTATACAAGGCACTCAGAAAAGATGATCTGATAGACTGGTTGTAAAAATAAAACAGTATTTTAAAATAATTAAATGATATTAAGTCATATGACCCAAGAGAGATAATAAACAATTGAGTGACAACGTGTACACTGTGATTCAAATCCACTAACCATGAATTCTTCCTGACCCATCTTGCTCTCAAGCAGTAGAGGAAAATAAGCAGGTATGGGTGAAAAATTCAGTTTGGAAAAAAATTTGGGCTTTGGAGTAAATTGTTGTGGACACGGCTCCCTCTAGTGTACTGGACAACATAGGTGCCCCGTGTGTGGATGCTGCGAATTCTTATTCCCAATCACCAGCCTTGTCTGAGCTGCAGAGATCTCTGTTTTGCCACCACCTTCTTTCCTCTTGAACAAATAACTATGGGTCAGGGAAGAAAGAGGGACAGATATCCTTTATTGCACTCGGTTTGAACAGTGATCATTATGGGGGTAGTGAATTGATTGGAAGTATATCATTAATGTGAGAAAGTATGTAAACATTTGGTTTAAAAAAGTTTTTTACTTTTTCCTGAGGTAAAAGAATGTAACTGGGGAGAATAAGTGAACCTGAAGATGATTTCCAGTTAATTATTTTATTAAAAAGATTCTCATCTTGTATTTATCAAAATATTAATCATCTGCAAATATATTTCCCTCAAGCAGGATACACAGGCCACAGGGGAAGCCTAAAATTAAACCACAGCAGAAGGAAAGGAAAGCAACTCTTCCCATGGGGAGAAGTACAATGTAATGATGTATACTGAAGCAATGTTTCCTAAAGCCTCATCTCTAGAACACTGGTTCCACAAGGTAGCAATGACCTTATTCAAACAAGGGTTCCATGTCAACTTTGAAATATCTGGGATTTGGCAAAGATGAACTGATTTTTTAAAATAACTTTAGTATGTCTCAGAGCCCTCGGGACTCTCTTAATACACCACCGTATTATGTGACACCACACTCAGAACTGCAGTATTTTCCAAAGTATTTAAAATTCTTATTCTTTTGAGATTGTGCACTGGATCAGAATTTCATTATCTTCCAATCAAACATAGACAACAAATATGAAAGTGTGCTGAAGAAAAGAAGATAGATTTGATACAAACAAGGTGACTCTTAGAAAGGTGTGGTCAGTATCCTAACTCTCTTTTGCATTTGAAAAATCAGTAATACTATATATAAAAGTCTCAATCCATGGCAGTTTCATCGCTCGGTCAAAAGGATCAGCCATGCTGAAAACATCACCAACCCACAAAATCACTACCACATTTCTCCTACATCATAGTTATGATGCTACTTCTGGGAATGAGAAACAAGACTTCAAAAAGTGTAACACCTAGTCATACTAGATTTTAAATTTTTATAAAACTTTTTCTAGGTTGGGGGTATAAGCTCAGTGGCATAAGTCAAGCACAAGGTCCTGAGTTTGATTGCTGGTTCCCCTCCCCCAATTATTTTTCCTTGTGACAACCTATACTAATTAATGTGGGAAGCTGATTACTATTATTATTAACAGAATCATAAATACACAGAGCACTTTATAGAAGTTAGAGGAAGCCTGGCAGTTTAGTTTACTGTAAGCTGTAAATTAAACATGAATCTTGTAACTCATGGCTAGGTAAACTCCTCTTAAAGAACGTTCCAGAAAAATGTAAATCCACAAAATGCTTTGTTTTGGATAATAGCATAGTAAACAGAGCAGCAGAAGCAGGTCAGAAGATGGAGACTAGACAGTTTTTCAAGGAAAGCCCCTACTTTATTATCCCAACTTTTGTGTAGTAGAGTTCTATTCACATTTCAAGAGTGTGGTTTTCTGTAACTCACCAGCAGTTTGGGCAATGATGCTTACAGATGTGAAGGCTGGGGCCTTCACATATCTGGAATTATGTGCAGTTGTTTCTCTTGCTAGGAACACAGTGTTCTGCTATGAGAATGAGTCCTTCACCAACAACAGAAGGACTGTGGCTCTTAGTTTCTTCGTATTTAGGTACGGAGGGTAGGAAAAGTTCATCCCAGAAGCAGTTTGTGGATTTCAGTATACTTATTGTCTCTCTAGAGTGCTTTCCAGTTAGTTTGACTTCAGGCACTGGGCCATCAAGTGATTTACCCTGAGGCTCAGTGAAATTGACCAGCTGGGATTTGAACTCAGGACTTTTCTGGTGTGCAGCCCTTGCCCTCAGCAATCACTTTGCTTCCTGGTTTCATAGAGTCTCCAGTCTGCATTGTGCAGCCAGTATGCAGCTCTGGCAGTTCTCATCCTCCGAGCTGTCTCTGCTTGGGACTGGAATAAAAGGCGTGTAACAGGTCAAGTCTGAATGTTCTGGCAGCACAACCAAGGGCAGGCGGCTCCGTGCCTGCTCAAAGCACACAGCGTCTAGTGAAAGCCAGATTGAGATACTCACCCGCCAAGATTCCAAAAAGGAAAAAAATTGTTCACATTTTTCCTTTGCATGGTGATTATTCTTTCCTTCTCACCCCTCCCCCTTTAAGAGGGAATCCCCATGTTTACAAGTTGAAATCCAAAATGCACAAGTGGTCAGTTCACAATTCTGTGACCCATGAACATCTGTGGGTCTGGGTGTTCCTCGGGAATCAGCAGGAGCAGTGAGCCAAGCCTGCCCTAGGCTGAAAGGAATTCTCCAGTGAAATAGTCAGTGAGCAAGACCTGCATGGGGTTGGGGCCTGGTTATCCTCTAGTTCTGCCTTCCAGAGGCACGGCTGCGCTCAAATTCAACTAGATTTATGAGCTACATTTTTTAGGTGGGTCCATGTGAAACTTCTATCAGGAAGTAGGACAGAACCCTTTATTTTGCCTTTGAGATGGGCAAACAGGACCCAAGCCTGTTTACTAAGAAATTAAGAGCCTCTTTGTGTTCTTTTAAGGGATAAGAACATTCTAGAATAAAACACTCATTTTCTGTTTCCTGGAACATGTGAATGAGAACCAGTAAGGAGTGGGTCCCTCAGCCCCAATTTCCAGGAAATCTGTAGGTGAGCACATAAAATTCCACTGTGGCAAGTGGTTCTGAACGTGGCTGGATGTGTCTCACCATTTTCATTTTAGGTTGTAGGTCAGGAAATGAACTTTGGCTCCATTATCACTTTAAAGTTTTAATTTGGTAGATGCTCAAAAGTTAATTAAGTGAGCTCTTAATGGGAAATGTTAACCTGTAGTATATTTGCCTCTCCTCTCTGGGACATGGCTTCCTTGTCCAGATCACTACTGCTGAGCTCTGTGGCAACTCTATTTGAAGAGTGCTTCACTCCTAGGTGGACCTCAATTCTTTTGCTCTAACTTTTCTGCTGCAATCTGGGTGTTATGGGATAAACTGTGTTTCTCCCAAATCACATGTTGAAGTCTTTACCAATACCTAAGACAGTCTTTAAAGAAATTTGTAAGTTAAAAGGTGTCTTTAATGTGGGCCTTAAAGCAGCATGACTGGGGTTCTAATAGGTTTCTTTACTATCAGATGCAAAGTATGTTATTTTCATTTAAAAAATCATGTTTACATTTTCTTGAAGGAAATTCACAATTTTGACTTATAGGAGTGTTTACTTTAAAGGCTATGAATCATCATTTTGTCTTGATAGAAATACTGTCATTTCTATAAAATTCATTTAAAGCAAATAGCTCATTGGAGTAACTTATAGGTACCAACACATCTGTAAAGAACTTCAGGCCAAACGAACAATAGCAGTGTGGTACAGTCCAACTTTTGTCTCCCATTTTTGACTTTACATTTCATTAAAATTTATTTAACTACATTACAGGACAAATTAAATGGTAAAGATGGTTCATACGTATCACTTGTTACTTAAGATTTTTAGATTCTTGAAATAAATCATGTTATTACCAAAATGGAGTTGTCTTTACCCTAATTTCAAGATTGAGTCCTTTCTTCTATGAGTGAGTCACATGTGGTTGGAATATATGCTGCATCTAGAAAGCATGGGGACTCTCTTTCTGTCTGATTCTGCTAAGTTCCAGTGGACTACAGCAGTGAAATTCTCCATGAGCATTTCTGGATCAAGATCTCTTGAGAAATTAGAATCACCCAGTGTTTGAGGCTTTGTGCATCTGAGAAACATCAGCTTACACACAGAGGGATGTGGCATGACCTTTTTTCCCTACCTTACTGTAAACATGCAGTCTTGATAATCCATGTCAGACATTGAGGATTCCGATGCATTACCCTGACACCAAGCCAAAAAGTGGAAACAGAAATAATGTCCGTGGTTTATTATTTTATATACTCAGCTAAATGAACAAGAGGACTAGCTGATTTATTGACAGTGTTTTTAGGTGTCTTATAGTTACAAAACTGAAAGTTGATAGACTTTCAAAAAATGCATCTTTTCAAAATGACATTTTCAGCAAAAAACGTTTTGCTGATTAAGAGGGTTGAGGGTCTGTGATAATTTAGAGGCACTTTTACTTTCAGTTATCAACAGAATGGAAGAAATTTCAACTTATTTATATTCATTTATTTATATAGATAATGCATAAATTAAGGAACACTTCATCTCAAACACAGATTGTTTTTATTTTAGCTAAGATTATGTTTCAGTTCCATATATACTTTTAATTTCCATCAATGTCAAACATCATTTTTTCTTCTTTAGGAAAAAAAAAGATTTACAAGCACTTTTATAGCACTCAAGGAAAGTAGGCTGAGGGTTCATAATAATAATTTTCCTTTTAGAAAACATCCATCAGACCAAAATAAAATCATTTTAATTAACTCCTTCCTGAGTAACTGAAACCTTGGAATGTGCTGAAAGGTTATAATAAATAAGGCAGTCAAAGATCAACTAGCTTAAAATGTACTTTTTAAATTAAACTATGTAAAATGTACAATATATTTCATTAAGTACAAACTGTATTGGACCCAGGGCTAAATAAATGTTGTCATGTGGACCAAACAAACCAATGAAGTGCCTTGACTTTTAGGAAGTAGGGGCTGTTTATTGGAGCAAAATAAGAAGTCCCTACGAATAATCAGTTGACATCTTGTGTTGTGAAGTTGTACTGATCACTACCGGAAATAAGTACCTTCGAACACACAAGTTGACGTGCCATGTGAGCTTGTAGAAAGAGGATGCGTATGTTGAATGACCGGTTACTCTGCTGTTCTAACAGCAGCAGAGAAAACAACCATCGGAACTTTATTTTCAGATCGTGAGACTGCATGGTGTGTAAACTTACCATCATTCTTCTTATGTAATTTAACAGAAAAGTCTCACAATATACCATATTCATAGCACTTCTTAAACTGTTTTGAATACAGTTGTTTTTAAAGTTGTTTTTTTAAATCATGCCTAGTAGTAGGGTCCTGGCTTCTCTGCACAGGACAGAGGATATTTCTTACTGTGTGAACATGTACCTTACTCACTTTGCTGCTCCAGTCCCTTGAAGCAGAAAGAAAACTCACAAGTGCTGGACTTTGTGCCTCTGTGGTCCCTGCCTTCACTGGATGCCTATGGGCTGGAGCCTTTTTAATACATCTCACGAGAAAGTAGCTTTACCACACACTGGGCAGGTTCCAAGTGACTTGCTTTATATCTTGGCCACTGTTTAGTTTTAGTGAAGAAAGAAAAAAATTCTAGAGACTGTTATTTTCTGAAAAGCAGAAAATGTGTAAATTGCCTAAAGTCTTAAGTCTTAAGCCCTCTGACTCACTTTGCAAAAATGATTTTCGATGGGTTGGCTCTAAGAGGAAAAATTGGAGCAGACAGTATTTCTCACAAAGCATCCATCCTAGTTCCACCTCTGCATCCTGACTCCTAGGGTTATCCGTTCAGGAGGATATGCACTTTTGGGACTTTTTAAAAAGGTGAAAAACACTTCAGAATTTAAGGGAAAAGATTTCTAATAATTGAATCAGGGGTAGGGGCAAGTGATGGGGTGGAAGGTGGGCAGATGGAATATTCGGAGGTAATGGAACTGCCTAGCATTACTGAGATCACATAGTGGGATCCACCCACTTCAAAAAGCTTCATGAAGCTGGACAGTCTTCTACACAGACCCCTCACTTTTCTGTCTTTGATGTCCCTTGTAAGTTCTTAAGAGTACACAGATCCCATAAAAAATGAGGCTATAGTTCTATTTCTGTCTACACAGAGCTCAGAACCCCTTATTACTAAAAGCAGATAGGTATCAGATACCAGATAAGATCCTAGTTGGACAGGGGTGGACTTCAGAGATTATGCACTGTCTGTGGTCAGCTTTAGAGTTCCTGCCATAAAAATGAATGCCAGAGCTACAGTGGTTCCTGGGACTGCCACTTAAATCGGTGCCAGAAACACAGATGTTTCAGATCGGGTGCAAAGCACATGACCGTGCTCTTTTCCTGTTGCCACATGGGCTCCTGGTTGTCTCTGTGCTGCCAATAGGCTTCCTTACACAGCAAACACATCCTTTTCCTTGCTATGCTACTTTGGAGACTCAGAATGGTGCCTGGAATTGGAATGTCTCAGTGGAACTTGCCATGCACCTTGACTTTGAAAGGTACTCCAGGTTCTGATGGCTTGGGGACATGGCACAAGATGACTTGTTCCTTCAGAGATAAGTGCACTGATCTTGGTGACAGTGTTCTGCTCCAGAGGCAGAATTCTACCCATGTGGCAGAAACCATTTAACCAGCGACATCCTGCCTTTGCTGCTCTTATCTTACCTTCTCCTCTTAGATGCTTCTTGAGTAGACTCCCTGGTCTGCGAAGTGGTTTTATATTTCTACTGACATAAACAAGTCTGAATATCTTCTACCACTGAGGTAATATTTTTACAAGTCATTTTACAAATGATAAATTATTGGGCTATGGAATATATTTCTCCTCTTTCTTCCATCATATGCGGGAGGGGAGGGAAAAGGCTATTTTATGACATGATGTCTTGTGATGGAGACATCTGTGTATCTGGGAAGGCCCCCAAGGAACCAAGAGAAAGCATAGAATAAAATTAAACAAACAACACCCGCAAAACCGGGCATCTCCCAACGACCCCAACATGTGGGAATGTTTTGTTCTTTTTAATGCACCCAAGCATTAATTTAAAGTCCCATCAGGATTTTTCTTCCTTCAAACAAAAATCTTTCAGGAGAGGGAGATAAAACCACGGAGGCAACCAGAGTTGGCATCACCTCTTATAAATATCTTCTAGCCACTTCTCATCGTCTTGGTCCTCGTCGTCGATCGGCTCCTCGGTTTCCAGAGGGGTGGGGATGAAGAACTGCGGTCTCAGAGGGGGCCGGCTGGCGCGGGACTTCAGGCCGAACTTGCGCTTCAGCAGGTGGAACTGCTCCCTGACGTGGTGGTAGAACTCGTACTCGTATTTCATCCGCTGGTAGAGAATCTGCACGGCCTCCGGGGAGGGCACAGTCTTCTTCACGGTCACAGTCATGTTTCCAAGTTTCCTATGCTCTGGAAAAGAACCAGGCGCACGTGAGCGACCACCCGCGATGCTGGGGCTTAGCAGGGAGAAGGGGAGACCCAGGAATTCCACAACCAGGCTGCAGATGGGGGAAAAAAATGGCCCGAAGATACGTGATTTTCCCCTTTTAAAGTGTTCGTATGGATTTCAGTTGACTAATTTCCTTTTCATGGGAGGTAAGTCATGAGATTGGGCCAATTGGTTATACATTCTTTTGAATCACAAAACCTCCCCATATCTTCTCTTTTCATCTCCTGATACTACGTGAATACAGGGCTTTGCCTTTAAAAAAAGGCACACAAAAGCTGCCTCAGCATCTCCAAGTGATCTTGGGAGTTAAAAAAAGTACAATATTGGTGCAGGATCCATTTGCATTTCAGTGTTTCAACAATGCATTTGTCAAAAGAAAGGACTGTAAAGTTTTTACAAGTATAAATTTATCCTGTAGAACTTGAACTTTTATAATTGTGATTATAAATAGCTAAATTTTATTACTAGTGCTTAATAAAATATATTTTATATTTGACAGTAGCAATTTTAATGTAAATAAAACAAAAATTTAACTGTTTTAAAGTGTATAATTCAGTGACATTAATAACAGTCACAATGTTGTGCAGTTGTCTCAAATATCTGCCAAATCCTTTCATCAGTCCAAATACCCTATCGTATTTCTGTGTCTAATTTTTGAGGAACCATTATACTGTTTACCACAATAACGACCGTTTTACACTCCTACCAGGAATGTTTGAAGCTTCCAATTTCTTCACTTCCTCTTCCACAAATGCTATTTTCCTTCCTTTCCCCCCTAAATTATGGCCACCACAGTGTGATGTGGGCTCTTGTGGTTTTTATTTGCATTTACCTAATGAGTAATTATTCTGATCTAATGTTTTATTCTAAAGATGAATGATCGTTTCATGTGCTTGGTGGCCATTTCCATCTCTTCCACGGGGAGGGGGTGCGTGGTGTCTGTTAAGCCCTTGGTACATTTTTAAAGTTGGATTGCTGTTTATTGTTACTGAATTGTAGGAATTCCTTTATCTATTCCACACATATATCAAGTAGATGATTTGTAATACTTTCTCCCATCTAGGAGGGTTTTTTTTCCCACTTATATCTACTGCCTGTACTTTTAGTGTCACATTTATGAAATCAGTGCCAAATCCAAGATCATGAAGATCAGCTCCAATATTTTCTCCTGCCATTCTTGTTTTTCACTAAACTTTTGTCACTAAACTTGAGTAGGTATAGAATTTCCTATACACAACTCTAAATAGTTGTTTCCAAAATTAGGTCCACCAAAAAAAAAAACAAAAAACAAAAAACATGTAATGGCTGATACATTGTGTCAACCTGAGAGGTCTAGAAGCTTAACTAAGTAACTCAGCAGTTCTACATCCTGGGGTGTGGAGGACACACATTGCTCTAGGATGTTGTTCCTGATGTCAGCTTGAGAAATTTAGAAATTAATGAAGTGATTCACCAGGGGGGGTCATAGTCCTTACTTTGTAAACATCCTCATCCTGTGCAAGAGCAGGGCACAGAGATAGTGTGAGTGCTGTACCCTACCCTGGTGGTGGAGCAGCCTACTTCCAATCTAAGGGAGGAAAAGAGGTTTGATTCCCTTTTGCTCCTGTTTCTTTTGCTGTTTTCTGCTGCCTTTAAGAGCTGTCCCTGTACCATACCACCCTGCCTTGGAGCCAGCTGATTATGGGATGAAACCTCCACAAACTGTGAGCTAAATAAATAAACCTTTCCTTCCTTAATTTTGAGTGTTGAGTATTTTGTTACAGCAACAAGAGAAAAGTAACTAAGACAGGGCACTTCTAATTTTTGAGAATATCTGAGATACTTTCTGAAGCCTCTAATAGTCACTCTATAGAAAGAATTAAGAAAATTCTCTCAATAGTAATATCTTCATTGAAGATATTGGCTTTCAAGTTAGTTCTCTTAAAAGTATGATACACATTTGTCAAAAACTTGGCATTGACTCTTCCAAAGTGGGTTAATGGTTGAATGTTTTATCATATCTGTCTTCTTTGCAAAAATGAACTCTAAATAATTTGGTGTGGACCACATTCCTGGGGGTTTAAGTCCATGTATCTTTGTAAAAACTGAGTAACATGATCTTAGGAAGGACAGATAAGGAACAGAGTTTTAAGTAAGTCACTGAGAGGTAGGAGAAAACAGTTCACTCATTACAGTTTCCAACAGTCCCCAACAGTCCCTTCTCCTGAAAGCACTGTAAATTTGGTGACGGCCAGATGCACTGACACATGACCGTAGCCCCAGATACTCAGGAGACTGAAGCAGGAGGAATGCTTGAGTCCAGGAGTTTGAAGCTAACCTGGACAACAAAGCAAGATCCTGTCTAGAGAATAAAGAAATAGGGCCAGGGATTTAGCTCACTGGCATAAGGGCCTGCCTTGCAAGCACGGGGTTGTGAGTTCGATCCCTGGTACGAAAAGAAAAAAACAAAACAATAATAATGATAAGTAATTAAAATAAAAATTCCAGTGATTTTTAAAAAAAATATGAGTTAAATTATTTGTGACAAACTGTTTACTCTAAAAGTCAAAGGAATTTTACAGAAATTTATATGCTGCTACAATTAGCTAAATAGTTGAGGGAACTTGGCAAAGGAAGGTTAAGGTAGGAAAGAAAATAAAGGAAAGAAGTCGGTGGTGGTGGGTAACTGGGTGACTGTTGTCCTCTTCCTTGAGCAGGTCCCTCTCTGAGTTGCACTCTTGGCCTTCTGCTCCTCTTTCAGGGAGGTGGACCAAGTGCAGTGCGCACAGAGTGATATACTTGAGTGTGCACCTGAGAAAAGAGGTTGAGAAACTCTCCTCCCTGGGGCAAGGGCACTTGTCTGCAGAGACTTGCCATCCTTCTCCAGGACTGCATGTTACCAGGTGCCACACCAAGCTGTCTTCTCCCACTAGCTGCGTTTGATAATAAAATGGACATTTGGATCGTCATTGGTCTCAATTAGTTAGCAACCAGGTGGGAGTAAATGGGTGTTATTTATTGGCCTCTCACACCTCAAAGGCAAGTCACATAAAACATGTGCTGAGACATTGTAGTTATTTGTATATGAGGCAGGTCCATGCTCTGGGTCTAAACTTTCTAACGCCAACAAAGAATTGAACACATTACTGTATTCTTAATTTAAGACAATCCATTCATAATTATCTCTACTTATGAAGCCATTGGGAAATATCTGCTATCAATTTTCATAAGAAAATGCTATAATGGAATTGGCAACATTTTAAGAACATCCTTACTGTAAATTCAAGATGATAGGAAAATGGCACTTCCTAGATATTACAGTACTTAATGGTCTGGCTTAATCTGGAAATGCACTTCAAGAGAGAGAGAGTTAACTTTCTATGGAACTTGACTAATGTTTAGGAATACTGGGACTTCAGGAAGCCGACATATGATTATCTTAGGTATTTATGGACCTATTAAGACTCTTTGATTTCAAGAAATCTTGTACATTCCAATGAGTATTAGCCCCAGTGTACTGGATAAATTCTGGCATTATTTTGTGTGTCAGACAGGTACATAGTAATAAATACTGCAACATCAAAGAGTGAAGGGCTTGGCTTTACATCTTATGAAAGAGAAGTGGTCTAATAGTGCCTGGAAAAAGGCCACCTTAGTGAGTTATGGAGACGGAGGTCAGTGCAGGGAGGTGAATGTAGGAGCCTAGGTTTTTTGGGAGTAAAGAAGTAATTTGGGTTCTCTTTTACTGCAGTCTCCAAACTCTGTCTGAGGGTTGAAACTATAATTTCCTAAAAATGATGTATAGCAAGTATCATCAAATAAGTACTGTGACCACAAAACCATCCAAGAAATAGCCACTGAATTTTTAAACTTAAAGCAAAGTGACTTTCTAGGTTAGTCTTCAAGATAAATTGGTTACAAATGATGATTCACATAACAAAGTGAGTTGATTTATACTATAAGGTTTTTATTTTCAAGCCAGAAAAAACTTTGGGAAGATTTCTAAAAAGTTTTAGCATGATTGATTTATAAATTTCCCTCTGATTATAGCTAGGCAACTGGACTAACTGCTGCATAGCCGTCCCTAGTTTGTGATAATAAGACTCTTCCCTACATATTTTTCTCCATGACTGGGATGAGGCATTTGGATGGGCAGAACAGGAAACCAACTCTATCAAAAGGGACATATGTGCATAATTAGTTCATGTTCATCAACAGTAATATATATAAACATGTATTAATTATATATAAATCATATGTCCTTCAAGCATAAGTGAAAAGAGACAGAATGTGTTTGTATGCCTCGTTAACTGACCTGTTAAGGGATGGTAATCTAGCTGAGCCTGATTCTTTATGGTACACTTCTACAATAATAGCTACATTTTTTAAAGACTAAGGTGTAGCAAACACTGGGCCAAGTGCTTATACAGATAATTGTATGGTAATCCTTTTAATCACCCTTTGATGGAAGAGCCATCTCACAGATGAGAACACTGAGGCTACACAAGGATATAACCTGCTCAAGATCATGCTGATAGAAAGTGGCAGGGGTGGGTGTTTCTGCATGACAGTCAACTGCTGTGCTTTTGCTTTGTTGCCACTAGGAGGGAACAGGTCCATAACTTCATCACTGTTCCTTAAGCATTTCTCTGCAAGGCCATACAGCATAATGGCCAATGGCAGGCTAGTGCCTACTACTTCTCACATTGACTGGAGAGCCCAGACTTACAGCAGATCTTACAGGAAACAGGCAAGTATTTTAGAGGGAAGAGCTAGTATGTTCATAATTTGGAAGAAGAGGAGTGTTGATATTTTTAAAAAGTGTTAGATCATCTCTGGACCCAAGCAGAAAAGTCAATACCTGTAGTCAGTGCTGGAAACCTCCAACATCACCACCACTGAGAGCTTCTCAGTTCTACCTCAGAAGTGGACACTTTTTCTGAGTGCTTTGTTTAGAATTTAGAATGATGCGTTTCTAGTAGGAAACTTTGTTCTAATCCAGTCAGAAATAAACTCTTGAGATCTACCTAGTTGGAGAAAAGTTAGCCTTACAAAAATCAGTATCTCTCCTATTTTTTTTTCTCTTTAAATAAAAAAAATCAGTATCTCAAAAGGCAGTGAATACAATCAAGACTGTTTCAGGACAGCACAAGCTCTTAAGGGTTCTAGGTAGATCCCCTTATATTGTCTTATTTTTATTTTTCATTTTATAAGGTAATGAGAGATCTTTAATAAGATCCCAGGTGTCCATTCAACCAAAGTTTAATTCATTGTCCTGGTGAAAGTGAATTGACTATTGGATAGTGTTGGTCAGAACACTAAGAAGCAGAGATTTGTATTTGCCAGAAAACTCTACAGCAAGAACAGATTTTTAAGGGACTAGGTAAAAGGGAATTTTTCATTTCTGGCTACAAGAGTTTTGAAAGATCCTTTCTTGGATAGCAAAAGATTGCAAGTATATTTCAGTTTTGTCAGTGTTATTTTTCTTAGTCTCTTTCCTAAATTCCCTGTGTAAACATGAAGGACAATGATGCCTGGTTAGAAGAATCTCACATATATGAGATTTTATATACATATATATATATATATATATATATATATATATATATATATATATATATATATGATTTTTTTTTACTAAGCTCCAGTTTTGAATTAATATCCAATTCTTCACCCAGCTATCCCCTCTTTCTCTGTTCTCTACAGTCAACCTCCCCTTCCTTCCCACCAAAATTCACATGTTGCTGTGGATTGAAAACTGATAGTCAATTTAACACCAGCTGAACAGAATCATTGTGATGCTTTGTGTAGAGGGTCCACCTGAGGAGTGTTGCCAGCATAAAAAGGAGATCTGGAGAGGAAAAGTAGCATTGTGGGTTCTTCTAAGTGTTGTTGTTTGGAGCTGCTGGCTGTCTTGGAGGAGCTTATGCTGGCTTCACTGACAGGAACTTGGCTGTTATCATCGGATGAACTCAGGACTTTGTCTAAGAATGGCTGTGGTTCACTTGGGGAGAGCTCTGGTCCTTATTTTGAGCATCACTTCCTGGTTCTGGAGGGGAATATGTGCGTTGTTTAATCTCCAGGAGAAGTTTGTCACGTTGGCTTCCTGATATGAACTCTGTTGTTCTCATTGTCAGAGGAGCTTGGGACCTTGTTACCGCTGAGGAAGGCTGTGGTACTTTTCAGGGGAGCCCTGGTCCTTATTTTGAGTGTTGCTTCTTGGCTTCACTGCAGAACCCTCAACCCACTGGCACAGATCCTTCACCCTGCTGGCACAGACCTTCTGGCTTTCACCACTGACCTCTGGGCCTTCCTAGCATAGATCTATGAAATAGACTTGCATGAATCACTGCCATAGGTGCTAGACTTCCAGTTTGACTTGTGGGAGGCATTGTCATGGGCTCTAGATCTTCAGCTGGACTCATGCAGGACATTGTCCTAGAATCCAGACCCTCACCTGGATTCTTTAGGTCTTTAGATTTCCTGCACTTTCTTTGTATTTGACTCTTTGGGTGACCTTATGAATAATACTATAAATTATGTGTCCTATATTGTCTTGTTCTTCTTGAAAATCTCTGACTGCAACACATGTGTTTTTTAAAAAACAAAATTTTGTCTCCATGCTCCTCCTTCTTTTCTTTTCCTTTCATCCAGGCCAAAATTCTTGGAGAGTTATCTAAATTTGTTATCATCAAATTTTCAACTTTCAATGTGCCTGAACCATCATGCTTTCAGCTTTCTGTTTCCTCCATACTTCATTCCATTCACTTTGGCTTCTGTGGTAACTCGGTGGCACTTCTCAGGCCTTTCCCCAGACTGTTCCCCATGGCCTCACAACACTGTTGGCTAGAAACCTTCCCTTCTTTGGCAGTACTGGCTTATCTTTGGCTGTCCATGTCTCTCTGGTTACCCCCTTCACACTTTCTCCATCTTCTTTTCTTTCCCAGCCCATCCTTTAAATCTCATCCTTTCCAGCCTCCATGCCAACCTCTCCTCTCCCCATGTTACTCCTTGGGCAATTCATCCAACCTTCTGCTCTTTTGGTCTCCTATAGGAGTTACATATAACTATTACAGCTTTTGGACTTTTTATTTTTCACAGAGCTTCCAAATTTAATAAGAAGATTAATGATACTGCCAGGAAGTTTTATCACAAGCAGAAAAATAGGAAAGGACTTTTTGTTGAAGAAGAGATTTAGATTCAATCAACAGTGAGAGTAAATACCTATATGGATTTGGATTATGCCCATATATATGTTATTTTATTTAATACTCCCAATAGCACTGTGAAGTAAGTATAATGACCCTTATTTTGCAGATGGAGAAATTGAAGCTCTCTGAGATTAAGTGATTTACTTAACACAGATTAGTGAGTAGGCAACAGAGGGGAAATTTGAACCTGGGTCCTTCTTGTATGCAGGTTTTCTCTAACTTTAAGAATAACCAAGGAAGCTTTTGTAAATCTATAGAAAATTATCACCATAATACAGAAAGATCAGAGGGGATTCTTCTTCCCCTCATAAATAGAGTTTTTAAAGTCACATTTTGAAGACATATGGTTATGTGTCTTGCTGTCGGCAATCAGCGCTATGGAAAAATCATTCCCCTGCTAAGTGCTCCACATTTTTGTAAAATGCCAGACTTTCCCTCCAAACAAAACAAAGCTACGTGAACTATGGAATCAGCCTCTCTCCAGATTGTAATAATAGCAGTTCTACAGGAAGTTGTTAGGAATTTTATAGACTATTGTTATTTTAGCCACAAAAAATGATAACTTTTAAAAAATCTACACTTACTATCACCATCCTTTGGAAAGTAGAAGAGTATGATTTAGGTGGCCACAGAATGTAGGAGGTGACCATCAGGAAGTGAAGACCTCTCAAGTCATAAGCATCCTTTGAACCTAGCTGGAACTAAGAGACCAGGACACTTGTCTCTTGTGCCAACTAAACATTTACAATGGAAGAGAAACATCCAGAGCTCTTTCTGTGAAGGCAGAGGTGGTGGGAAAGTAGAGAGAGTCAACTGGCAGGCAGTGTGTTGTTTGGTATATGGAGTAATTGACTAATTTTTTTCAGTAATTGACTTTGTTATAAGACTTGGTCTGTTTCACATGAAGATCTGGATTTCTGCCTTCTCTTGGAAGAGGGGTACAGAGTTAAGAGTGACTGCCTTTTTGAGAGAGGCCAGTGCTCTCTTAGTTTGTGTTAGACCCGAAATTCCAGCTTGTTCTTTTATGTTAACTGCCTGGCTCTTGTAGAAATTTGAGCTTTATGCTTATATTTTAAAGGTTCTGAAATTCTGGGTTTGATAAACCTCAGAAAAAAGTGCTTCATGTCAAAATTAAAGCTTCAGTTAGACTTCCTTGGGTGTCTAATGTCACCTTCCTCCCCATTTTCTGCAAATATTTATTGAATAATTAATTATTCTGCAATAGGCATAAGCATTATAAGCAGTTAATGTGACATCACTACCACTACCACTACCATAATCAGGCATTTTGAGAGACTTTTTTCTTTGCCATGTACCATGAGGTGTGCATACACACAGTTACTCCTTGAGAAACTCCCAATGCTACCAGGTCTGTTATCACCACTTACAGCTGTGACACTGGACTTTGGGAGCTTGCTCAAATTCACAGGGCTGAGGAGTGGTAAAGTCAGAGTCTGGATAAGGGCAAGTTTGACTAATGAGCCTAAGTCCTTAACCTTCTTCCTTGCTAATGTGGAGTAGAGTTCCCAGACTGAGAGGGAGATACCCTTCACAGTTCTCGTCACCTTGGGTATAGGGACAGCATGGCTCTGTGGTTTGTTTTCTGGCATGGATGTTTCTCTGTTGGGTTAGGGAGTGAGTCTGATGACCTTGTCTTAAACACTACATGGAACTTGGTCCTTCTTAATGCTATCTGATCATGAAGATTCGCTATGCACGCACATCTGACAGTACTATATAGTGTGTGTGTACGTGTGTTTCTCAGCCAAAGAACGGACAACTTCTAGGATGCTCTAAGACAGTATTGACCCTTGGAAAAATTTCCCTGGATTTTGTTCTTAACACCCCCACCAGGTTTTGTTTAGCAGCTTTCCCAATGGGGCTGTGTGTGCTAACAGTGAGTAGGATAGCGTGACACAACATTCATTTGTGTGTTTAACACAGGGCACCCAGGAGAAGCCTGGAACTATGTCTCTTGAGTTAATGGGGACACCATGGAGGCAGAGGAGGCTTGGATCTGTCTGTGAATCCAATTCCCCAGACCTCTGAGTGTGGGTCCCAAGTAGGAAGGAGGCTGCCCGTCACTGGGGATTCTTCAGCTCCCACTGGAGTCTATAAATTCCAATGTTTATCTGTGTGGTTCAGCTGGTTTTAGAAACTATAGTGCTGACCATGTCACATGTTTCTGTCCCCATCCTTTAATTAATAACAAAAATATTTTGGAAAAGAGAAGCTGTGGTTTCAGAGTTGCTTTTGATTTCCATTTTTTTTTCCGTTTTTCTTAATAACCTTTAGGGATTGACCAAATAATCCTTTAGTTATGTCCATGGTAGTTACAGAAAATTTCTGGAAAATAGGCACTGGTTTTGAGCTGTGAAGTGTCCAGCAGGAGGAAAAACTAACAAACCCAAGCATTGACCTTTTTATTCAAATAGCAAAATAGAGATAGTATTTTTCTTTATAGATGTGTTCAGTGAGCCACAGTTAGGACTGTGTGGGGGCAGACTCACCCTCTGTACCCTTCCTAAGGAGGGAGGTGGCAAACACTCTGCAGCCATTTATGTCCTGTATCAGGATTCACTTTAAAATGTTAACCTTCGACGACATAAAAATCTGTGATTAGTTACCTGATATTGATGGAGGAGTAAAGAGCAAAATGAGGCCACTGGGGTCCATTTTCTGCATTATTAAAGATGTACAGATAGTGGTATAAATACTTCACCCCACCTACTCTTGCCTCTGCCAACAGAACAGCATCTTCCTGGTTTGCATGGGCTCCTGGACTGATGTGTTTTTGCCATGACCTGCACAGCAACCCATTTCACAAATAGATACCTGTGGCCTGAGAGGTCACACACAGGGCTGGCTCAAAGCTTAAGGCCAGTAAGCGGCAGTCTTGAGACTAGAAAGCAGGCTTTCTGATTCCCAGCCTAGCCCCTTTTTTGCTATATCACTGGCTGTTAATTTCCAAATTGAGTGGAAATCTATAACCAACCACTTCTTGCATAGTGTGTATTCTGGCATTAAGAGGATCGGTCACAAAGAAGGGCTTTAGTGTTCTAACTTCAGGAGGAGTGCTTTGGGAAGTTGAGGGGGATCTGGTGAAAAACTTGCCAGCCAGCAAAAATGTTTTCAGAATGAAAGGGACTGTGTCTTTTTCATTCTTAGTTTGCTGGGATTTAGCTTTTACACTTGGCACATAACAACCCTCTATAAATGTTTGTTGATTTGAAACCTGTATTTTAAATCCATTGGTAAGACTGGATTAACTCAAAGGACAACTTTGGATGTTGACTCTACATAGGTCACTTTTGCTAACTTCCTTCCTTAGGTGAGGGTCTCCCTGAGAAAATCTTCTATGTCTAGAAATCAGATTTCTTGAAGGAGGTAGATAGGGCAGGGTTGTCTCCTAAGTTGCTTTGGACAGGTAGTGGTATTTGCTTTTCTTATCCAGTCCTTTGAAGAGCACTGTGTTATGGTGACACATTGCTTACACATACTTAGTAAAGATGAAGAAATTACCATGATAAGAAATGTTCCCCACAAGCATAAATATTTTGGTGAAAGGACATATGTTTAAGTGCCATGTGTGTTACTTACTGTAGTCAATAACAAAAGAAACCCAAGCACTGTTGGGCAAAAAAGACATCAGTGTAGTCTAATTTTGTTACATTAATGCTGTTCAGTGACTTAATTTGCCGTCACTTTCGGCACTCTTTGATGTTGTTTCTCCATTATAGAAGAAAAAAGTGCTGTTTAGAAGTGAAACATTCATTTTGATCACATTTACTCATTCGTGTGCCAAGGGTTTTGCTGTGTGGATATAAATCGAACACTTCTGGTAGAAGATCATAGGCCAGATTATTGGGAGTACCCTTAGGAAGCTGGTGTCTGAGAGCAACGACTGCAAGGGCAAAGTCCTCCAGGACTCTGCAAGCACTTCACTGCCCTGCAGGACTTGTGAACCACCTCACCCCTGCAAGGCATGTGTTTGCCAGTGGAATGTGCACAGAGTCTGGTTTGCCAGTGCATGGGATACCCCCACCCCATGCTGACACACAAACAATGGGAACTTAATTTTCCAACATGGTGTTAAATATCCTTTACCTAGTTCGTGTGCAACACTGTGCGATGACAAGCATACTGTGTTTAATACAAGCTGAGCCCATGAATGGATTTTGCTTTACTGCCCAAGATCTTGGCTTTTTTTTTTTTTTTTTTCCTGTAAAGCAGGACTTCATCACACCTCTGATACACTGAAATTATGCTTGGACTGGTTCATAATCATCAGTACTCTTAAAAGTCCCTTCAGTGTAAATAAAAAGCAAATCACAGACTTGCCCCTTGGGGCCTCCCCACCCACTTCTCTTCATCTGTCAAACACACATAATGGAAAAACGATGTTGCCCTGGCCTCAGGCCAGAATAAACAATCTGGAAATACTGTGTAAACCCAGCTGCTCTGGCAAAGGACAGAGGCCTCACTTTATGACCTCTGAGTTGGTTAACTTTATGCAAAGTAACCCAACCTCAGTGCTGATTTGCCCTGTATTTTGATGCTGAGTGGGCTTTAACACTGTGTTTCTCAGTCAAAGTGAATGCACACCATGCACTGCCCTGAGGTCCCCCACCAACAATCTGGACTTGTTTCAACCTGGTCCAACAGAAATCATGTGTAAGAAATGCATGCAAATTTTGTAGCTGCCAAAAAGAGTCCAAGTTTTACCACTGAAAAGAGAAAGTGTCATCCAAAGACAGGCTCTTCAGCTTCAGAGGAGCTGAGGGTGATAAACCCCAAGGCCCTGATGTTTCAACAAGTGCTCTATCTAAATGAAAGTGTGGTTTACTAATCCCAGCAGAATTTTCCAGCACACATGGAGGAATAGGCACACTTTCTCGGTTGATAGGTATGGGGAAAGTGATGGTCAAGTGTGGAGCATCTGACGGTGGCAGAGAAAGCATCATTGCACGTTCTTTGGGATCAATGAGTGATTGCAGCCACTGCACAGCCCTGCACCGTGCTAGCTGTTCCTGAAACCGTGTGAACATGATGCTTGTCACAGATAGAGTAAACTCATTTCCTGAATTCTGCAGGGAGGCCACACAGTTCAAACACATGAAATACAACTGCAGGGCAGCCAGCCCCCTGCAGCTGCTGGCAACGGAAATGAATGTGTGTCACTGTGGCTCACAGTGATGTGCACGGTTGACAGGGTCAGCGTTTGATGTGCTACTTGGATGATCGATGGCATGTTAAGATCAGCTTCTTGGAGGTATGGCAATTAAGGGAGGCAAGAACAAAAAGCACTTCATGACTGCCTCCTTGCTTAAGACTGGTAAAGTTAACAGAGACGAAAACTTTTTTCAGTCTTCTTTTCAGATTTGGAAGTATAAATTAAAAATAATTTGAGATGACTTTGAGTTTCAAGAGAACCTTTTCTCTATGTATGTAGACAAGTGAAAGTTACATAATTTACTTTATAAAAAAAGCCTGAAAAGGCTAGCTTCCTTTAATGAAAGAGAATGAAGGCTTTCTAACACTCCTGACTTGGCACTGATTTTTGGAAGCATGAACACAATAAAAAGAAAGAGGGTGAAAAGTACTTGGCCTGTTTGGAGTAGGTCACTGATGGCCATAGAGATCAGGGCAGTGCCTCCTTTGGGATGGAAGTCAGCCAGCAACCAGCCTGCTTCTTGTTCAGAATCACTGTGAAGATGAGTCCTAACCCCATCAAATCTAGAGGTGACGGTCGTCCACTGATAGGGCCTCCCCACTACTGCCTACATGAGTCAACCCCACACTTATCCATAGGACCCACCAATATTACTTAGGAAGCAGTGGCCGAGGTGGTGGTGATTCTTTCCTGGACTCTATTTTGTCATTCATCAGTGCTTTACTAAGCTCAAAGCATGATTCCAGGGAGTGGAATAACTTCTGAAAGCTGAAAATGCAGGAGGAGTAAACAGCACAGCGAGAAACAATCACAATCCTTTTGGTAACTTACTGGCATACCCGGGAATCCCAGCTGCAATGGGAAATTGGGAAAGGTCTCACTCCAGGCAGCGCATCAGAGGAGAGACAAGAGGAGCCATCCAGAGGTGGCACTGGTCTCTGCAGATATCTACCTTTTGTAGGAGCCAGGTGAATACCCTGATGGACAAACTTCACAGCAGTGAATTATGGGTGAAGCCTGACACTTGCAGAGACTGAGCCAGGGGTCTGTGGGTCTGTCATGTGGATGACTGCCCATTCCAACTGAGCTGATGGAGGAGACTTCCAGCTGCACACCAAGGTCCTGAGGCTTAGAGCTAAGTGTGTTGGGGCTGGAAGAGGCTACTGAGCCCCTGTCTTCTGGGTCCACAGTCACTTGTCAGAAAGATCAACCTTGGGCCACCTTAGTGACCACCTAATTGTGTGGCTCTCATAACGGCTTTCTCTCCCAAATCATCAAAAAGCTGGTAATTTATTTGAAGGTCTGTATTCCTCTAAACATGTATGCATGCTTTCTACAACACAGCATTCACCATTAAAATACTGCTTTGGGTTTGAGAGTGATAATGGAAAAGGTTTCTTTTTACAGCAACAATGGAACGAAACATCTATTTAGAAAGATCCACTTCTGGAAAAAAAATTTATTGGAAGGTTTACCACAGCTTTATCAATAAATGTGTCTTTTTGTTGGCAATTCATTTTTATATTGAAATCATTATTGAAAGAATGTGTTTGTACTGTTGTTACTTGATTTGGAATCAAACTACACCAAGAAAAGAATGAGAGACAGATGGAGACATCCTGATGAAACAGACAGCTTATATAACAAAGATCAAGAGAAACAAACACTAAGATAACAGTTTTGTCCAAAACCCTTTGACGCTTGACAATTCCTAAGTGCTGATTTTATTATATGTCAGGGTTCCATTATTTCTCATGCTCTTGAGGCCTAAGATGTCTAGGTCTCCCCTTCTCACCCATCTATTTCCTTCCACAGGGGTGAGGATGTCTGTAAGGTAAGTGGCCAATTTCAATACTGAATGGAGAATTTTCTTCATATTGTTGCTATGGTCTTCAATTCTCCCAGCTCTAAGATACTGTTTGCTTTCTTTGGTTAGAGATCCAGAAATTTATGTGATGCGATTTTTCTAAATTTTAAGATACTTATTTTAATGTCACATGAAAGCAAATCTATCACCTACCTCCCTAAAGTCTCTAAATGCACAGGGTCCTTTGAAAATCTTGTATCTACTAACTGAGGAGACAAAGTATGAACAGCAGTACATTTGATACGGGAGTATGACTGCTTGTAAAACACTTAGTGCGCAAGAAATTCTCAGTAAATTACACTGTGCGAGGGCTGCAATCACAAGGATGAAATATTTCCCCATCTGTGGAATCTATATGACTGTATTCTATATTCATAAAGAATTTAGTAATGCTAGTTCTTACAGGTAACCCTAAATGTATTTTCTTTCTTTTCTTTTTCTTTTTTAATGTATTGCATATCGAACCCAGGGAATAGTAAGCTGCATCCTCGGTTTTTTTTTTTCATTTTATTTTGAGAAAAAAACAATCCCTCTAAGCAGTCCAGGATGACCTTGAACTTGTAATCTTCCTGCCTTAGCCTCTTAGATACCTGCGTGTGCAGGTGGGCACAACCATGCCGGGCTCTAACTGTATTTTTTAATAGCATATGGTCTATTGTAGTCTTTGTTCATTTTAACAATTTATTTATCACAATCATCAGCTTTAATCAGTCACCCAATGGTGAGTCCAAAGAATTACCAAACTGGATGGTCTCTGGAATGCTAAACATGGTGAAATCTTGGTAACCCGTTAAGGGCTTTAATGAAATAGCTGTTTATGGAGGCTAAACATGTAGATGAGTAAGGTATTGCCCAGGCACTAAGAAGTTGGGCTAAAGAGAGATGTTACTCAAAATGACCATTCCCATCAGGAAAGTGTGAAATGAAATTCCAAGGATGCTGTCAATTCAATGGGAGAGTTTGCAATATTACTTTCAAATTAAATTTACTTTATCTGGGCAACATGTAGTACTCTGGTAGTACCAGGTCTCGGAGATGTAAATGAGCAGCCTTGTCTCCTCTTCTGTCTCTCTCTGTTAAATATCAGATTTGCCACTGAATGCTTTATAACTCAGCAGGTGTATTTTGAAAGCACATTAGAACTTTCTTCTAATGCGAAACAATGTTTTTCATTCTCCTGACAGATAGACATTGACATATGTTAGGAGTTAGGTCAATTCTAAATATACTTCAAACAGAACCCTAAGAAAGAATGAGATGAGAGTACAACTGTTCCTTTCATATGGGAAGACCACTACCTTTAGGAAAGTTTTAAATTGACAAGCGAATGCACATAGATGTCAGGACCATCTGAGGGGAAATGTCTAGGTGCTATAGCTACCACTTTAAATACAGTGATAACTGTTTGCTATTCACATTTACATACTATACACATGTTACAGACACAGTAAATTCACAAAGCAATGCGGGAAACAATTTTTTTACAATATATTTTTGAAAATGTTGGTTGTAGTATAAACTTGTATTTGTACCTGGAACTTTCTTCTAATGATAAAAAAATACATTTTTCATTCTTCTGACATATAAATATTGACGTGTTAGATCAACAGCAGGCTACAAATTAAGGCTACTGCAGAGGATATCTTAAACCGAACTTCCATTAGCAAGGTTAAGAGAAGCTGCAGAAGTCTGATATTTGTTTAAAGGAAAGAAATACTGTAAATTAGACTTTTGGAATTCTGCTACTGTATACTACCTTCCTCTTAGATGAGATGGCTAAAGGAAGACTTAAAAGAAACAACCTATCAATGCTAGAAAGACTATATTGCAGACTGGAAGCAGTCAAGAAGAAGGTATTCATTTTTTAAAAAGTGCTAATGACAATGGGCATATTTATGTTTCATCAGAATCAGTTCATTTTAGGAACTGCTTTAGAGAAGGGAGCAGAAGGAAAGGATAAAAGGAATGACATTCAAGGCATTCTTTAAAAATCTGTTCAAAGGATGGAAAATCAAAGATGTATGAAGGAGAAAAATCAACAAGTGGAAAATCTATAACCTATTACATTTTAGTTTTACTGGGGCATGAAATGTAATTTCATGATGTTCTAAAAACAACAATTTAACTGCATAAAACCGAGTGAGTTGGCATTCCATGCCATATTTTTATCTCATTTTGATATAATACAAACTGGTTAGGTCACAGTCCTCTTTTTCAAATCATGCACAGTTAAAGAAATATTTTAAAAATTCTAATTGCTCTTATATCCTAGAAAAACCATACATAGACATGCTGGTTGATTTATGACTTTCTGGTAACCTGTACTCCCGAATGGCTTTTACCAAGTGATTTATTTACTTGGTCTCTGCTGAGCTAACCTCCTGGCCAGACTGTCTGCAATCCTTACAGCCCGAAGTGTAAGGAACTGAACTCCTCCACTAACACATCTCTAGAATTTCCATGAGAGTTGTGGGTTCTCGGGCAGATACTCTGGATCCCAAGGTTCAATTTAAAAATGTCTCTTTCATGCCATTTATCTCTGGAGAAAAGAGAAAATAATAGAAAGTTTCCAATATATTGAATAATATAGCAAACTTGTAAGCTTTTGCTAGCTACATGGTGCTGCCTCCTTTGCCTCCGGTCTTCACTGTCCACTTTTCTCTCCCAGATTAGAAAATTAATCTATGAAATGTCACCTAAAACAGCAGAGTTCTTTATAACACTCGTATAAAGTTACTGACTTTCTCAGTAAGTATTGGTAAGCCCTCTGGCTCTAACATGTAAAAGGCACACAGTATCTGGAATTCCTGGAGACTGTCACAATAGCGTTAGTGTGTGTGAGACCTCATTCAGGAGTGAGCTCAAGGTGATGTAGCTAAACATGCTAGCAGTAAAGAGCATGTCCTCCTTGTGAACTTACATACTATTTCTACCAAAAAGATGAAATTCTTACTTAATGCTATCTTACTCAATCAGCTCTTTTTTGAGTGACAATAAAATGAAGGCTCAACTTCCTGGCTAGAAGTGCAGGTGAGTGAAAGTTCTTTGGCTCTTCTTTGGTTAGATTCCATCTTCCCTTTCTGAGCATTTTGCAGAATTTCTAGAGCATAGAAACTTCTACTTCCAAATCTCTCATATTGGTGGCTTGGAGGACTGAGAACAGGACTTTTACACTGAGCCTAGCTTTTCTTTTCTTCTCTTTTTTCTTTTTCTTTTCTTCCCTTCTTTTTTTTCTTTTGAGACTGGGTTTTGCTAAATCATTAAGTTACCTAGGTGGGACCTGAATTTGTTGTGATCCTCCTGCCTCTGCCTCCCAGAGTGCTGAGGTTACAGGCATGTGACACCATGTCCAGCTTCTTTTATTTCTGCGAAGTCCAAAGCAGCAAGGAGGGTCTTGCTGGGCATGGTGAAGATGAAGTGAGAATATGGCAGACTCATTGCTGCTTTCAGATTTGGCTGGTGCCCTGGTCAGGGTGACAGATGGCAGGTAGCTTTAGAGCTACCACTCCTTCTCTCCCAAGCCCATGATGAGTACCTCTCAGTGGTGATGGCCAGGCCCAGCCTGACAACATTTGTGTCAGTGTTTCTGGCTGCCATTCCCAGCCATCCAGAATGGCATTAGATAAGAACCCAAGTTTTGGACTTCTTGGCTGCAAGACTGCTTGAAAGATGTTAAAACATTATGCCCCTGTGCATTTTTTGAAATATTTAGATCACATTCTTTGATGTGTTAGTTGCAACATGATTCTGCACATGTAGAATGTTTATAAGGGAATTAGTTTTCAGTTCCATAAAATACCATTAGTTTATCTCATCATTGAATAAATACATGAGTAAGTATTTTTCCCTAATGTATGTTAAACGTGATGAAATCAGTTGGCTCACACTGTTTAGCACCTGATAAAGAACATACATTTCAATAACTGTAATGGAAAAGCCCGATGACACGTAAGCTTGGTTTGACAGACACAAAGATGAACACTGCAGATACTGAGTGCTAGAATGTTAAGGGGAAAGATATGACATTCAACATCAGTATGGGAGGTTTCCAAGGTTATTGATATCTACAGATTTTATTCATAGCGCCTCAGTGATATTCACGAGTAAAAAAGGGTTGTGTGAAAAAATTTGAAGGTCAATAATTCTTTTAACAGACTAAGAAAAATAAAATTATTATTAAATTGATTTTACCACCTGATAACTGTATTTATTTCTGGTAGGTTATATATTTCAATAAGCCAATTTAAAAATAAATGCTACTGAATGTTAATTCAGTGTAAATTTAACAGTGAACATATTATAGTTTTTCTATCTAAACAACTAGAATAATGATAAAATACTAAAAAGCCTTATTATTTTATAAGATAAACCATATACTGTAAGAATTTTTAAGACCCCAACAGATATTTGTAGCATTTGACACAAATACTTTCAGGCTGGGCCTGTATACACAGTGGAACATGTTCCCATTCTTTTTTTTTTTTTCCTGCTATTTTAAAAAGCCAGGACCTAAAGGATTCATTGCTGAATTTTACAAGAGCTCCAGAGAGGAACTAATGCCAATACTTCTCAAATTTTTCTTTGAAACTGAAAAGGAAGGAATGCTGCCAACTCATTCCTTGAAGCCAGTATTATCCTGATACCAAAACTGGACAAAAACTAAAAAACAAACAAACAATACCCCAAAAACCATCAGTCAATTTCTTTAATGAGATGAGCATAGATGCAAAAATTCTCAACAAGATGCTTGAAACAGAATGTAACAAATCATTAAAAATATCATATATATAATGGTCAAATCAGCTGTGTCACAGGGATACAAGGATGTTTCAACATATACCAACCCATAAATTCAATAATTCAATAATTCATCACAGAAGCAAGGATAAAAGTCATACAGTCATCTTCATAGATGCAGAAAAAAAAATCTTTGACAAAATCCAACATCCATTCATGATAAAAGCCCTGATGAAAGTAGATATAAAAGGACCTTACCTCAAACTGATAAAATGCCATTTGTGGAAAAACCCACTGCCAACATCACACTAAATGGGGAAAAACTGAAAGCTTTCCTTCTAAAATCAGGAACAAGATAAAGGTGTTCACTCTAACCACTTCTGTTCAGTGTGGTACTTGATTATTTAGCTAGATTAATCAGGCCTGAGAAAGACAAATACGAAAGGAAGAAGTCAAAGTATTCTTAGTCACAGATGGTAGGATCTTTTACATAGAAGTTCCAAAAAACTCTGTAAGATTCTTAGAACTAATAAATTAATTCAGCAAAGTAGTAGGATATAGTCAACATACAAAAATAGATAATGACCCTGTATAATAACAATGAACTCACTAAAAAGAAACCAGGAAAGCAATCCCATTCATAGTAGCTTTGACAACAACTAAGCAACAAAATTAAATCCCTAGGAAATGAAACACTATAGTGCTCTGATAAAAGAGATTAAAGAGGACATTAGAAAATGGAAAGATATCTCTTGCTCTTGGCAGAATAAAGATTGGCAAAATGGCCATATTACTAAAAATGATATTTAGATTTAGTGTAATTCTAACCAAAATACCAGTGATAGTCTTCACAGAAAAAAAAACAACAAACAAAAAACCTCCTAAAATTGACATGGAACCAGAAGAGATCCAAAATAGCCAAAGAAATCCTAAACAACAGGAACAAAGTAAAAGGCATTACAATTCCAGATTTTAAGTTATACTACAAATCTACAATAATAAAAACAGCATGGTACGGGCATAAAAGATAGATACATTAATTAAAGGGCTAGAATTCAGGATGCACAAACAACTCCATGTGCTCTCAGCCATCTAATATTTGACAAAGGGACCAAAAATATATGCTGGAGAAAAACAGACTCTTTAACAAATGGAAGTGGGAAAATTGGTTATCCATACACAGAAGAATGAATCTACTAATATTTCTCACCATACACTAAATGCAAATCATACTG